>JAHKKF010517594.1:0-40549 GCA_019740295.1 Labeo calbasu | reverse complement strand
GACCCGAGTTCGAATCCCAGCTCGTGGACTTTTCCCGATCCCACCCCCTTCTTTCTCTCCCACTTTGCTTCTTGTCAAACTACACTGTTCTAATTAAAGGCAAAAAAAATTACATTCTGTTAGCATTTACTCACCCTTATGTCCTTTCAAAGAGTTTGACTTCATCTGTTGAACACAAAAATCCGTCATGCTTTTCCATACATTCACAATGAAAGAGGAACTGAGACTTTCAGGCCTCACAAAAAGGCACAAAAGCACCATAAAAGTATCATAAAGGTCCTTTGGTGTACTGATTTGAGAAGTAGTGACGCCTGATTTACAAACAAATCATTCATATAATGAAAAATGTGTTTAGATTCACAGAACCGGCCTGATTGATTCAAGTATGACTGTTGGAGGGGAAGATTGATTATTAGTGATAATTGGGAAAATAAATTTAGTGCATTGGCCATATGGATTTCTTTTATGGTGATTTTTTGTTCTTTTTGAAGTTTGATAAGGGTGAATAGATGATAGAATTCTAAATTTTGTGTGAACTATCCCTTTAAGGCAAAGTCCTTAATTGTGAATTTTCACATTTAGCTTGCTGTTTTACATATTCAAAGGAGGTTCGTATTGATACCCATGTGTTTCCTATGGAATGCAAACTGATGAGTGTTTTTGAGGTAAGATCTAATCTGCGACAGTATGTGACTTTCCAAAAATTATGTCTGCTGAGATAGAGAAGCTGTAGGCGGGATGTGTGTGGGTAAGACTCATCTGGTCTGACCTTCGTGCATGTGACAGATGTTTTCAGATGTCCTCAAATCCAGCTGTTTTTCATTGCTCTGTATAAAACAGAGGTGGGTCAAAATCTTGCAAAAGCTGCGTCTGATTTAGATTCATTCGCATAAAGAAGAACAACAGCAGATTAAACATTTAAAACCTTTCTAAATTTCAAAAGGGAACAAATTAGTGTATAATTTACAAAGACTTATCTCATTCAAAATGAAATGACAATATTTCGTCTGTGAAAAAAGAAAAAAGTTCTGAAGACTGTATTATTCGTGCTAAAATGAATGGGAGCTGTCAATCTTAATAAAGGCACACAAAATCACCATTCTGTAAAAGTGGTCCATACGACTTGTGTGCTTCAGAAACCCTGAAATATTACAGAGCCCCGAAGGGGACATTGTGATGGATAAACATGAGCTGTGGGGAGAAAAAAAGATATTTCAGTGCTTCTCTCTCTCTCACAAAAGTACTGCGTTCCTCTGAGAAACTTTGCATGCTTTCACAAAAACATTAGTTTTCTCGCTAAACTGCTGCATTCTCTTGCAAAACATCCTTTAGGTCGATAGCTGCAAACCAATCCTGGTGTCGGACACAAGAAAGAATGGCTTCTGTGCCAATATCTTGAACAGTAGCCTGAACAGGGATCGATACAAGACTCGCAGGTCCAGGATTGTCGTAACCTACCGCTCTATGGGACTGTACAATCCCGAATTCATCTCGGCCGGAGGGGCAGCCTCTATAGTGCCCTTTGCCAAGAAGACTGCAAACATCCTTGTCCATTCGGACAAATGTAAAGAGGATGCCCCTGAACCTAGGACAGTGCCTGGCGAACTGGATCGTGTAGTCGAGCCGGACCGGACTGTCCAGATAAGCCAGCGAGACAGCATGAGTAGCACTAACCACGCCTCCAGCCTCTGTACAAACGGAATCAACGAAAAGCGGTTACTGACGCACAAACGGTGGGGCAGCTGTGAGAAGAAAGGTGGCTCAACCCGGGAAGTGTAGCATCCTGAAAGATGAGCTGCTGGAAGCAGAGCGTCCCGCAACTCCAAAGTGTTAGGTGGCGAAATCGTGCCCCGAGTCTCAGTGTCACTCACACTCAGAATGTCAGTGTCCCCCGAAGAACAGTTCCTGTTATTTCTGGGTGGCCCGACTCAGGGATGCTTCGCTGTCATCCAAGAGACTGGATGGCGCCCTGTGAGGCGGGCTGCGCCCCCTTCCTGCGGCCAGCTCAATGCCCCTGTTGAAGGGTTACCTCCTTGGATGTTACCTAGGGGGGCAGAGCAGGTGTTGAGGCCGCTGTGGCGCCCCCAGCAGCAGGCAGATGAGAGCCTGGCCCTTGGCGACTTGGTTCTTATGTTTGGAGCATCTCACCGGGGTAAGATGTGCTTAATGGCCTCCATCTGCTTCTGGACTGCTGAGAACTGCTGGGCAAAGTCCTCGACAGTGTCACCAAAGAGGCCGGCCTGTGAGACGGGGGCATCAAGATAGCAAATTTTTTTGCCTGCACGCCACTCACCCAGGTTCAGCCAGAGATGGCACTCCTGGACCACCATAGTGGACATCATCTGACCGAAGGACCGCTCCCTGACCTTCCTGAGTCACTCGTAGAGCAAAGTCGGCCCCCCGTATGCAGCTACTGCATCAATCCTGAGTCAGAACTACCTTTGTGCAACTTGGCCTGGTGTACTCGCAGAATAGTTATGGCGTGCAGGGCGGAGGTGGCCTGGCCCGCAGCGCTGTAAGCTTTGGCAGTCAGGGTTGACGACAGCTTTCAGGCCTTGGACGGCAAAGCGGGGGGGCTGCTCAGCAGAATCTTTGGCTTTTGAAGATGATAGCCCCTCCTCTGATGCAGCGATAGACATCTTATCCTCCTATGGAGCTCCGAATGAGACACTGGGCCCACAGCAGGACAAACCGGCGCCATCATCCGGGAGCTCAACGGTGCTACGCAGTGAGAAGCTGGACTTCCGTGGGGGCTGGCCCGATGGGACATTCCTGACACAACCGTGTATGCTGTAGGTATTTGCTCTTTTAGCTGGTGTGCCCAGGGGAGGACCACAGCACTTATCTGTGCTATAGCAGGGCGATCTCTCCGCAGAATGCACAAATAAAGTTTCACAGCTGAGAAACTGCTGCAGCTCAAGATGATTCTTCTTCTTCTTGTTTGCAAAGTCAGAAGCAGCGCTCACGAAGCAATCGGCTCCGAAGCAAAAATCTAAATGAGTGGCTGCACGCCGCTATCTTATGGGGAGTGGCTTGGCATCCAAATTCCACTCGTCAATTCTCATTGGCCTTTTTTTCTTCTAATGCTCAGAGGTGATTGGGGCTCCTAAGTGAGACCCCTTACGTCAGTCGACGTAACGTTGAACGTGACTGACTGAAAGGTTTTGCGAGAGAATGCAACAGTTTTGCAAGAGAACAGTTTGCGAGATAACACAAGTTTTGCAAGAATGCAAGTTTCTCTCGCAAAACTTGTTCCCTTTCAGTCAGTCACATCTGAAGTTACATCGACTGATGCCATGGGGCCTCGCTTGACGTCAGTCGACGTAACGTCTCCGTTCCCTCCTTCAGGGAACGAGGGTTATGAGAGTAACTGAGACTTTATTTCGCAAAATTGTTGCATTCTTTTGCAGAACGGTTGCTTTTTCTTGCAAAACTTGTTCCTCTCACAAAACTGTTTCATTCTCTCGCAAAACTGTTGTCTCACAAAACTGATGCATTCCCTTAAAAAATTACTGTGCTCCCCTGAGAAACTTTACTGTATGTTTGGTTACAAAACATTTGCGTTCTCTTGCAAAACTACTGCATTCTCTAACTGAACTATTGTGTTCCCCAGAGAAATGTTGAGTTGTCTCTCACCAAAACATTTGCATTGTCTTGCCAAACGATTGTTACCCCAAAAACTTTGCTCGCTTGCAAAACATTTGCATTCTCTCGCAAACTTTTGTTTTCTCACGAAAGTATTGCATTCCCTCTGAAAAATATTGTGTTCCTTCACAAAACTGTTGTGTTCCCAGAGAAACTTTGTGTTCACTCGCAAATACACTGAATATACCACAATATTATTTTCACCCCAAAAGTTTGCAAGTGAACGCCAAGTTTCTCAGGGGAATGTTTAGTGAGAGGATGCAAAAGGATTAAAATATATTTCTTCCTCTCATCGCTCTCTCTTTTCTTTTTAATGAGCCACATGGACTACTTTCATGGGGTATTTGTGTCCTTTTTAAAGCTTGGCAGTACACTCTCTTTCATTGTACGTAATTATGTGGAAAAAAACATAGAAATTCATCTTCAAAAATTCTCCTCATGTGTTCCGCAGAAGAAAGTCAGTCACGCAGTTTAAAATGACATGAGGGTGAGCGAACAATGACACAATTGTCATTTTTTTGTCTGAACAATCCCTGCAGACAGTCTCTCATAGCTGCATTACTAACCACTCTACATCTCAACATCTAAAAACATACACACCACTTCATCTCTAAATAACCACAACAAGCAGCCATACTGTACACACACTTCTTTTGAAACATGCTTTCACACTGACAGCATCAGCACATCATGAGAGAGAGAGGCATAATAAAAGTGGAAAAAGACTGAGGGTTATTTAGTGTGACAGTAGAGCAGCTGGTCTCTGTGTTAGACATCATACATGCCTTCATCTCTCCCTCCGTCCTGTCTTTTCTCATCCCTTTTCCCCCTTTTCATTCATCCCCCTTCTCCCAAAACACAAGTAACGGCATGAATAACTCAACTGTGCTTCTAAAGGCCTTCAAAAACCTCTCATCTACTCGTTGTCATACAATTTCTGTCATATTCCACAACATTTGCTGCTCTTTATCTTTTTCTCCTTCATTCTGGTTCTCCTGTACAGCCCAATTAGAGAGTTGGTGAACACCCCTCCACTGCAAGTGCACTGACCTAGTCTGACTGTGTTCATATAGGGATTGAAAAGGGTCGTACCATCTGTAGAGCAGGGAGAGGGGGGGGTGGCAACTGGAGGTGGTTTGAAGGTCAGAAAGCTGCTGGTGTGTGTAAGAGCATCAATCAGGTTTAACTGAGCAGGTTCACACACACACACACGATTGCTTCGCAAGCACTTTGTAGAGATTGGGTCAGGCTGCTGAGTGAATGAATTGCATTGTACTGCATGCACACTGATCTCTTTTTACACACACACACACACAGACACTGTATGTATAAATTATATTGGTCCATCAGCGGTATAAACGGCTAGGTTGTACTTACCGCTGACTGTTGTTTCTCCTATATGTGATCTGAGGATATATATGCATAAAGTCTGTGGAGACTCACTAATTTCCTGTGCTGATAATGAGGTTTCAGTGTGTATTTGCACGTATGTGTGTGTGTATGTTAGTTTTCTGCATGCGGCTTGTGGATGTAGTGGAATATGTGTCATTAAATTAGTTCCAGCCCATTGAGAAGTGGAAAAATAAAACCTTGCTGGCTCTGGCAGTGAGCTTGCATGTAGCGTCTGTATGTGTGTTTGACAAGCTACTAAATTTACCCTTGGGGATCAATAAAGTGTCTATCTATCTATCCATCAATACTAATAAAAACATACTAATTGTATTACCATGGTTTTTAGACATTTTAGAAACACCCTGTTTTTAAAGTATTACATATTTTTTAAACACATGGTACCATGGTAATTTCTACATTGCCTAAAATATCCAGATTTTGGCTTTGTTTTCCTGTTTTTATACTTGCTGAAGGTAATGATCGAAAAGTAGTTTGACCAATAGCATGCAGGCATTGTACATAATCAGTCAGTCGTGGTTTGTTAGAAGGTGAGATCTACAGAGAACGGTCAAAGCGATGTAAATATGCATACATATTAAAATGATACTAAAAAATAGTCTGTGGTATTTACATGGTACTTCATGGTATTTCGAAGAATGCCATGGGACATACTTTTTGTTTTATCATTGGTGCATTATGGTTTAATCAAATTACAGTTGCACTTTATTCTACCTGATCTCATGACGAAAACGCATCTGTGGGAACTTTTTCGCAAGACGTAAAATAGATACTACTAAGTGCATATCACTGCAGCTTCCAACAGAAATAACACTAGAGGCAGTTAAAAAGTGAGAACTTGTAATCACTTATGATTACAGCTTCATATGTTTCGCTTTCCGGTGTTGACCCCCTAGTATGGGTAGGTTTAGGGTTAGGTGTTGGGGAGGGGTTAGGATTAGGCAATCATGTAGCAATTTCAACGAGAGGGGGTAATAATTTGGCAGGGGGTCGAAAATGGGCACAACACCAGATGTAACAAGCTTACTTGGATAGCTAAGCTGGCACGGAATCCTTGGGTACGAATCCTGTGAAAAACACTTATGATGAAAGAGCTGAATGAGAGATCGAAAAACAAGCTAAAACGGCATGCTTGTGATTGCGTTTTTATGTCACATTCACTTTTGTTCATGCTATCGGGTAGGTTTACGTGTAGTGCAGATGGTACATTATTTTAAAACATCACAGAGTTATAGCACCACTTAATGGAAATTTTAAATCAGAACTGCGGTGACACCAGAGGTTGCGCTAGACTTTAACATTGTCTGTTATTTTGACGGACAGGGTCATAAAAAGTCCGTCATAATCTATTATTACACGTCATTATAATTTTCATATTTTAATTAGAATAAAACATTTAATAGCTTTTATTTTTGTTCACATTTTTGTTTTTAATCATGAACCTACAAAATACGCTAGGGCTGGGTAAACAAAACAAAACAAAAACAAAAAAACCCCAAAACAAAACGATTTCTCGATGTTAACAGATTCTCATTTTAATGAACGAAAATCGATTCTTAAATCACGATCCATCTTTTGGTCTATGCTGTTTTCAGTTGATGAATAAACAGTGCATAGTGCATCTTACTTCCAAAAAAAAAAGCAATAGGCTAGGCTTTGCGTTACTTTTGATATAAAAAGTCGCAAATTTCAAATTCGGTCCATTTCATTAGGAAATTCAAGCAATAAATACCGTTTTGGTGCTCTTTAATGTGGCGTGATAGATCGTTGTAGTTTCTGTGTACTCGCCTGTGCGTAATCAAACACATAGGAAAACATTCGTGACAGTTTCGTTTTTGTTCTGGATTCAGCGCTCTGCTGCTACATTGGAGAGTACTCATCACCAACTGGACAGGGGTGGGAATTACAGGTACAATTTTACAACAGATCACCCTAAGTGTAATCCGTCAAAATTCAGATTTTTCCGTCACTGATAAAAAAAATTCTGTCAATGACGGAGAATTTTCGGTTAACGCGACCTCTGGGTGACACATAAAAAAACAACGTAACATAAAACATACCATATGTACGTTCATCTGTTCTGGTGAAAAAAAAAATTTTTTTTAGCACCACTCAGTGGACATGTCCGCATCTCGCAAACAAGTACGTTTTCGTCATGAGATCAGGTTGACTTTATTTTACAGTACGTGTACTTAGTGTATTGAAGAAAGTACTGGTAATATAAGGTAACTACATAGGGTAGGGAAAACTTCTGCATACAACCTTATCTCAATCAATCCAACAAAAGAAACTCCCAACGATTACCTACTAATGCTATAACAAAGGAAATTAAAGTAGAAAGTAGCACTAAATATGCAAAGAAATCAATTTAAATTAAAGGCATATATATACATTAAAACTCTATTACGCAATGTCAAGAAGATCAGAAACAAAACAACTTTACTACAGCAAATACAGCAACTTTTTTCCTTACACCTGCTCACTACATTCTAAACACTTTTGTGTTTCTACTATTGATTTCATACATTATTGACATAATTTGTAATGTTTAAATGCTTTCAAAGGCCTTGTAAACTCACTCATTTTTGGATATTTGATGGCACTGTGTCTGTATGGGATATGGAGGCACCAAAGTTACATACACCCTTCAACAAATGGATAGTTTGTGTGTGTGTGAGGTAACTAAATGCATGTTGACAGCAGTAAACTGTGTCAGATGTGTGTTGTGGCAGAGATCTAGGGCCAAGTATAGTTGTTTGACAGAAAAAGGTGTGTGTGTGTGTTTGTGTGAGTGTGTGAGCCAGCCTAACAACTCATCACTGTCACTACTGATTATTCGTCAAAGTATATCAGAGCCAATTCAAGTCAATTGTAAGTGTGTACTTGGAGAAGTGTGACAAAGAAGCCTGCTCTTACACACACACAACCGCACAAATTCAATTCCCCTTCAAAAGTGATAAAGCAAGGCAATACGGCCTTGTCTTACTTTCTCTGTCCCTCTTGGCAGTCAATATTTCTTTAGCATATTAGGTTATTTTACTGTTTCTTTATCTCTCTTTTCCTGCCTCCATCTCTGTTTCTCTCTCATCCTTGCCATAAAATGCTCTTCAAAGCCTTTAAGGGCTGGGCAGTAATATTTAAAAAGCTAAATGAATATGCATGTTGATTGCTCTTTCTTCCTGAGCGGGATGATGCATTATTAATGAGAAGTAGTGCGTTTTCTGTGGCGAGCCGTGTGTGTTTGATTGAATTCTGCCCCGAGGGAGCGCATACCCTCAGAGAACAGAAATCTCCAACTCCAATGGAGCGGATCCACGGATGGATATCAAACGCCTTTTCTGCCGTACACATTGTTCCAGTGAGGAATCGCTCTACAAAAAGTTTTGTGAAGTCTGTCTTGAAAAGTTAAGCTGAACCTCCTGTGGATGGTCAAAACAGCAGGATCTTTCCTTCTATATACAGAAAACAGAGATGCTTTAATCTGTGAGGTTCAGAATATTTTCTCTGTCTCTCCAGTGTGATTCTCGGTTGATACCTGACCTTTACTTTTAGAAAACACAACAGGTTTTAGCTTCCACAAGCTCAGCTGTGATTTCTTTTGTGGTGCCAGTCTCCACAATTACTCCCTACTATGTCTAATCAGAGACGCACAATATGGATTCAGACACAAAAGAAGTTTCTGTTTTCTAACATCAGATTTTTAATATTGTGTCTGCACAGAATAGCACCCAACAGTGGCACCAAGAGATAAAGTAAATCGTTGTGAATGTTATGGGTTATAATATTAAAAATGTTATTTATTAAAGTTCAAATAATTTTGGATTCTGCATATCAGTAATCAGACACTTAAACACAAAAATAATAAATCAAAAAATGCAATATCAGACGATCACTAGAATATAACAAAAGGTTTTAGCCCCTGACAAGCTTCAGTGTTGCTAATAATAAGAATAATAATAATGATACAAATAAAACATTATGAATATTATGTACTACAGTATTATACATTTTTGATCTTGCATATCGTTTATTAGACGCTTCAACATAACAGTATTATATTTAAAAAGTAATATAGAATGATCTTCACAAAATAAAAGAGGTTTTGGCATCTGACAAGCTCCATTGTGGCTAATAATAATAATAATAATAATAATACAATAATACGTAATATTATGCAGTATAATATTAAAAATGTTATTTATTAAAGTAAAAATAACTTTTAATTCTGCATATCAGTTATCAGACACTTAAACACAAATAATAAATCATAAAATGCAATCTCGGATGATCGCTAGAATATAAAAACAGGTTTTAGCCCCTGGCAAGCTTCAGTGTTGCTAAGAGTAATAATGATGATAACAATAAAACATTATGAACATTATGTATTATAAATAAAAAAATAATAATATAAAAAATAATACATAATTAAAAATAAAAAAAAAAAATATATTTTGGATTCTGCATGTCATTTTTAAAATATTAACTTATTACATTTTTTTTTTTACATTAATTTATTATTTAATACAAATTTAAAATATTATTATAAAAATAATAATTTATAAAAAAAGAAATATTGGATGATCATTGGAATATGTGACCTTGGACATAAAACCAGTTTTTATTTAATTGTTCGACATTTAGAAATTTACAAAATATCTTCTTTGAACATGATCTTTACTTAATATCCTGATGATTTTTGGCATAATAGCAAAATTGATCATTTTGACCCATACTATGTATTTTTGGCTATTGCTACAATATATCCGTTCTACATTTGACTGGTTTTGTGGTCCAGGGTGACATATATAAAAGGTTTTAGCTTCTGACAAGCACCATTGTGGCTTCTGTTTTGACTGTATTGTGACATCATAATGAATCTGTTTCAAATTCATTGGGATTCTATTGTAAAATCATTATTGTGACATCATAGTGACTCCATAGTGATTCAACAGTGACTTCTCACATCTCACTTTGACTCCACAGTTTGACTTGCTCTTTAGATTCCTTTTTATGAGACAAATCATGCATTACTTCTCAGATAGCAAGCAAAAAGAACTGGATTGAAGGAGTCGTGCTTTCATCATTGAAGAACAATTTGTGAACTTTTTAATACCAATCAGCCCTGACTGATATTGATCTATAGCTCTCAAAAAAACTAAACAAAACAAAAAATTCAAGGAACACGCAGCAAAACCAGTCTAACCATATTAACAATCCCTAAACAGAATAATCAGATTGATAATCTTCAACACACAAAGTTATTTTCTTCCATCTGTTCTCATTTAGCCAGTGTCCGCACCTCACCAGGTTACCAGATCCCTGCACAGTTACCGTCATGCAGTTATTATTAATTATGACGCAAACCTCAGACTCCCATGGGGCAGGGCCGTTACAGGGAGCTATAGTTCGATAGCCATTTAGCAGTTCATTAAGTTACGTAACCCCAGTCTGAGAGAAGCACAGGCCACCCACCCATCACTCTATCATCTACAATGAGGGACGAGCAATGAAAAAAAAAATGGAGTACAGAGAGAATTGGGGCAAGCAATATATTTTAACCCTCAACATGTCACATGATGTGGATCAAAAAAACTTTGTAGTATCAGTTGCGTTGAGTTGACCTCTGACCTTAGATTCTTTATTTGTTGCTGATTAATTGATTTCACAGGAATCAGTGAGGATAATGAAACAATAATATGAGCAAACAGAACAGAACAAAGGGAGTGAGGGCCAGATTTAGTGTGAGACACAGTCATGTCTGATTGTATCAGAGTCTGATCTCCACGTCTGCGTGTAATGGAGTTTAGATGATTAGATTATTAGATTACAACTGCAGCCTGACCGCAGAAAATCGCTCAGAGCCTCGTGCTCGTAATGTCAATCCACCAGCGCCAGAACTTGGAACAGTGTGGACTTCAAGGCATTGTGCACTGGCAGACCAGGGGTTCTCTTTTCAGGCAGAAAATTCACCCTCTCAGCTGATTTCTGACCAGTCTATAATCATAGCCTACCAGCAAACACCATGAAAAGCTATTGTACATGTACTATAAAGTAAAAAATACAGTGTATAAAGGTCAAAGTTCAACAATGGATTTCAGAGCAATGTAAATTTTCTTATGTGCTTTATGATAGGTGAAACCTAATTTTCCATCGGCTATTGTGCATGTAGGGGAAAATGTAGGGAAAATCCGCTTCACCTTAGGGTCCTGATCCCCCTGCGGGGGGTTATTCTGCGATAACAACCGGCTAGATGTACATTATCTCACTTTTTACACGGCTAATTGTCACATAAGTAAATAACTGGACACAAAATGTTAATTTGACTTTAAATATTATAGGGACTATAGGGACTTTGCTGTATAATGACGACCTTCTCAGCTGCTCAAGCAATGGACCCAACCCGGAAAAAACTATCGGCATGGATTTTGCCGATGACCGACAGTTCCGCCAATCCACTATCGGCGTAGATTAACCGGCAGCAAAACCGATACATCGGTCGACCTCTAACCCCAGGTATTAAGACTTGAGTGGCTTAATATAGCATAAATTATGTCTTTTAATGAAACATGTAGTAGAAAAACCCATAAAAGGTACGTTATTTAAAAATAACATTGTTTTATACATATTTTGGACAATGGGAGGTGCTGTTATTTCAATGACGTGAAATGGATGCACTTGATGTGCTACTGGCACTTCCTGTGCTATTTTTACCGCAACTCTGAAAATGAAATACTGATACGATGACCACAGCTACTGAAAGAGCTTACAGGTGGCGATGGATATAAGCGTAGGCTTAAACCAAATGCCGTACCATTGATTTTTCCCACAAGGAGGTCTAAACTCTCTTGGATATCAAGTGAAATCCACGTTAAGAAACTCCTTCATTGTCTGCGGCATCATGACAAGTGTCGGCATCTTTACATTCTGTCAGGATGACATTTAGCGTTTCTTGTCTCTGCTGCATGTAAGCTCTTTCAGTAGCTGCGGTCGACTAAAAGCCTCAAACGCATCAGTGCTAAAGTGGAAAGAACAAAGACGCAGGTCTTTAGGATGTTTTATTCATCCACAAGCATCTTCCCATTTTTTTTCTCCTCTTCTTATCGCTAGAAAAGCAGTGAAGACTTCAAGACAAGCTTCTCTTGTTGCCCTTTGACTGAAAATTACAACCAAAAGCCGCACAATGTGGCATCGTATCAGTATTTTGCTTTGTGTATTCCAAGTTGTGTTGCGGTAAAAACAGCAACAGGTAGCAAAAATAGCATCAGGTAGAACAGGTAGGATCAGAGAGTGCAATTACTTCACGTCATCAAAATAATGACGCCCCCCTATAGTCCAAAATATGTATTAAAATATATGGATTTTTAAATAATGTAAATATTTCATGGATTTTCTACTTCATATTTCAGTACGTGACATTATATTAGCCCATATAATTCTTAACAAGCGGTGTTCCCTTTAATGGATAAGGTATAGTCATACCACTTATTAAACAGCATTTCACCACATTAATAGTAGCAGCTGCTTTTGTATAAAACGAGAGAGCGAGTCCGTGATACCAGGATGAAATAATGAAATAATTGTACACATAATGATTTGAGTTTTAATATTTTGTTAGCTAACCAAACACAAATCTTCCACAAAGAAAAACTGTTCCTAGCAAGCATATAGAGCCGACTTAAGTTACCAGGATGAGCCAATGCAGCACTATGGTGAATGTCCAAGAGCAGGACTGACACCCTTTGCACTGGAGCATCACTTCACACACGCAAGACCCTTTGACCAATCTCAATTACAAACTGACATTCATTAATAAGCCACTAAATGGAAGAGCGGAAAATGTGTGCTTTTACTTAAAGAATCTCTCTGTTTGATTGACACCGTTATCCGTTTTTCCTCTTTCACAACATAACGAACAGAGAAAATAAAAAGATTTGGAAGAAACTGAGAAAAGATGTCACACCTTTAATTATTGGGAGTCTGACACTTCTATTCTAGAACAAGCCTCTAGAGGAAAACACTAGATCGGTGTGGAGTGCTAGAGATCTCTTATTCTATATGTCCTTAAAAACAGTCTGTCCGGAGAAGAATGATGCAAGAACACGTCCTCCTGTCATAGCCAATGACAACAAGGCTTAGCAATTTCAGATTTTAGTTTAAAACTTTTGCTTGCGAGTGAAAGAAAGAATGAAACATACAGATAGATATATAGAAAGAGAGAGCTGAAAGAAAATTAAAGTGGAGGAACAGACGGATCTCCTGTTGTGAATGAGATTGAGTTGGTGTGGAGATTGACAGACGGACATGGATCTAAATCAGCCAGGCTTTACTACAAAGACATACTGTGCATAGAGACATGAAGAAATGTGTCTTTAAGTTACATAAAACATATAAAATATACAAAATATTTTACATATTTTAATACTCTCAGCTCCAGTACTGTTTGCTTATTGGTCAATACAATGCTGTGAACGCAAGCACATCTGGACCGGAGGACAAGCAAAGTGGAAATGTTCTTTTTATAATGCTATGTGTGATTGTGTGTGCATGATTAACCTTTTTAAAATGTGTCAGACAGTGTCGATAAACACAATATGCGTGTCGTGCACATGCAACTGATATAATCCATGAACTGCATCCAATTGCTGTGATGTAACCTGAGGATTTAATTGTATCTGGATTGCATGTATGTGGCATAACGATCCGTCCTGTCATCTTAAAAGCACACATATGCACTGACACTAACACATATATATGTTAAGTGCATATACACACACAAGCACAAAGTGATCTGACAGAATCAGGTCAGTGACCACACACCCCAGCCCAAAGGGGAGGACACAGGATGTGTGTCCTAAATAACCTTTAGTGACCTCCGCACATCGTATAGACAGCAGACTGAAGCATATACAGCAGTCTATCATGCATCCGTCTCGGAAATGGACATTAATTGGACACGTGCACAAACATACCCGTAGGAAAGAAAAAATGTGATCACTTTATCTCAGTTGTTTTCACTAGACAGCAGTGACCTTAAAGGATTCGTACACTTTCAGAATAATTTACTCACCCCCCATGTTATCCAAGATTTTCATGTGTTGAAAAGACATGATCCCAGCCTAGGAATAAGGGTCTTATCTAGGGAAACGATCGGTCATTTTCTAAAAAACATAAAAATGTATATACTTTTTAACCACAAATGTCCACAAATTTGGACTTTTAACTAGGGCCCTGTGAAAGCTGTTTTATTTTATTCCAAATTCTGTTTGTTTTCGTTTAAATTTTTCTCAACTCATTTTTAATGGTTAAATTACATTTTATGAATCAAAGAGCATGTCTAATTAATAAGAATCATGAAACTTATACAATTTCACATCAATTGAATAAAGATTTAACAAAAAATACATGTTTAGGGCCCTATGAAATGTTTTATTTTTTCTCACAATGTGTTTTATTGTTATCAAATTCTGTGTTTTAGCATTTCTTATTATTTGAATGCATACTTAATTTATTCAAATGTATTCTTAAATAGCCTTATGAAAGTTTTTTTTTACCCTCAGAAACTCTGTGTTGTGTAAAATGTTCTGGTTATCAAATAAAGGCATAAAACGTTAATTTCATTTATCTTTTAATTATTGAAAATTAAGCAAACTTTTTTTTGGCAAACAAAGGGGATTTTACTATTAAAATTAAAACATGGAAGAAATGTTGTGTGATTATACCCTAAAAATATAATGTTTGTTTCATTTTAGTAGCAGTAGTAATAGTAGTAACATATATCAGTGTTGCCAAGTCCTCAATAATGTAATATTTAGCCTGTGGAATGCTAATTTTACCAGGGGAACCCCACCAAAAAACGTGTATTTTACTCCCTGGATAGCGATTTTTAATGGTGGACCCCCCTCAAAATGCGATTGGGCTACTTTTGGGCTAGTTTTGAGTAGCAATTGGGAGGGTTTTGTTGTGAAAACCTGGCAACCCTGGGGACAATGTCTTCAAGTTAAACCGGACTTTTATTTTGACGTGTCTACCTTTACATTTCTGTGTATGATATAACTAGTTTTCCTAAAATGGAACAGTCAAATGCTCATGAAGTGACTGTCAGCAGATATTGTTCATGTATTTACGTCCTCATTTAGTGAGACGGCAGACACTGAATTCACCGCGTGCGTCACGCGTGCTTCAGTGTGTGTAGTAAACAAAACCGCTCGTCTGCTCCATTCATTAAAACAGAGACATGCAGAACATGCAGGATTCACATTTAAATGGTATTTTTGTGGTGTAATATTTACAGATACTAGTCCATATTGCGGTTTGATTTAAGTTTAATGACCTACTTTTGATTAATTCATTCAAACTTTGACAAATCCGTGACATTCCGTGTTATTAAGTAAATTCCATTTTTATGACTGGATTCCACAATTCCGCATCGCGGAAATCATAGGGCCCTATTTAACCCACTGATTCCCATTGAAGTGCACTTTATGGAGAAAAATCCTGGAATGTTAAAAGCCTTAATTTCTTTTTGACTAAAGAGAGACATGAACATCTTGGATGACATGGGGGTGAGTACATTTAGAGGACTTTTTTTATTTTAGAAGCAAATTAATCTTCTAAGTTCTCTTCTAAGAAACATATGTCAGTGACTATTACAGATTCAAATGAGATCTCAACAATGACTTAAAGAACGTCTCAAAGATCGACCCACAGTCTGAAGAAAAATCCACAAATCAAAGAAATCAGTTTTACTATGGAAGCATAAATCATGGAATTTTCTGTTCGCTCTCATGAAACATTGCAAATGATTTTTTTCTAATGCCTGTAAAGATCCTTTTGAACAATGTGTATTGTGAAAAATGCTTAAAATATTTAAATATTACATTTTTAATGTTTGTTTTATACTTATGGTCAGCACTTATATATATTGTATTGCCATTTCTAATTTGATTGCATAATTTACAGTGCTTTATATTATACATTATTATTCAGATCAGTATTTCCCACACTTAATGATGTTAAGAACATAGTAACATAACTTTGTATTTTTCATGCTGGAGATGGTTGGATTTATTTGAAACTTGATTTTGGGGACCCGGAACAAAAACTGCTGAAAAGTTGGTGGGCGTTCACTGTCTATTCTGTGAATTCTTCCAAGACCAGCTAATCTGAGGCTATTCTGTCCACATGAATTTAACAGCTCTACACTTGTATTGTGTTTTAACAGTCTATTTTATTTCACCAAAGGGATTTTAAGATTGTTTTCCAGCTTAAAATATCTAGAAAAAGTGATATTTCAAAGAAGTTACGCCCATTTACGTGTATTTTGCTTTATGTATTTAGGTAGATTTTCTTTTTCTTATTTTTTAACTTGTTTATACTTGAAACAGGAATAAATCTGCCAGTGCATTAGGACAAAATACACGTGCACTAACCCTGTAAAGCCTGATCTATGAAGTATTTGAAATGGAACAATTTATTGACTCTTTAGACAAAATATAAAATGTAAAAAGGTTTGCATATGTGTATGAGTATCAAATTTGATGGCTATCAAATATATTATGATATAGGAGAATATGGAGCTCTTCAAGTAGGAAGAAACACCTCAGTTTTACTGAGATGCCCAAACTGAGCGAAAATATGCAATTTGGTGCAGTTGCTGACAATCATATGGCCAAAAATTAATAACATGATAACGAGATACAAATGAATGTAAATCAATGAGACTGCATATAAATATCAGTTGTCACTCTGTATCTCTCAATAACATGTCTTAAGGCCTGTTCACACCAAGGATGATAACTATAAAGACAGTCCACACAACAGCTATAACAATGAAGGCAAAGAGAAACAATATCATTGGAATCACTCTAAGAATGATTTTTTCCAGCCGATGGACGCTAAAAAAATTTAAACGAATTTTTATTTTTAAGTGAACTATCATCAAGTTTTATGATTTGGGTACAAAACATATAACGCAATGCAATAAAATAATGATTGATAGATGAACAAAAAATAAAACATTCCTCAAGCCTGGTGCATCATATTTGATACTCACACTTAAAAATGGATTTCTCTAACAAATGATGCGTGAGCCTTATTAAGCCTTAGTTGCTTCAGTCCAATAAGTGTTCATCTTCAACAACATAAAAGTTATTTTTATGTTTACTTTTAAATCATTAAAGATTTTACAGCAAAAAGACACATGATGTGGTTTTTAGAAAAATACTAAAGGACTTTTACTGGCTAAAAAATATAAACCATCAATCAGACAACAGAAGGCCTGTAGTAGATTGTGTACAAACATGTTTTTCAGCGAATTTTGATCATTTTTAAAATTATTTCTCTGAAAACTTGTCTTAATATCTTACGCATTGCCACTTTTCAAGTAAATTAATCTTGTTTTAAGGACTTTTACAGATACTTTAACTGGGAAGCAAGTCAAAAAAGATTTTCGCAGTGCACTTGCATAAAACATAACTGAGAACTTCATTAAGATTGCGCTGTTACGCAACAGCAGCCTACATTCACATTTACACAACAGACGTTTTTATTTAAAGACACAAAGTCATTCCAAGCTATACATAGCATTAGCTCATGCATTCCCTGAGAACTGAACCCATGACCTTGACGTTGCAAGCGCCGTGCTTTACAGGAACCTCTGAGCTATAAGACTCATGCATGACCTTCGTTCCCCTTTACAAGCAGAAATTAATGACAGACTTTCTCCTTTACTGTATAATCACATGCACTCATCTTTCTATAAATGTGCTGACTTCTAATTTACTAACGCAGCCCTCCTCCTTGTCTCCCTCTCTCTGTCCTCTTTGCTCCCTCGTTCCTTCCTGTCCTTCCTCTCCTTCCTCTCCTTCTGTGCTTTATTTCCTCCCTCAGAGCATAACCACCTGAATAACATCACGCTTCCTCCTTTGAGTCCCGCTATGGCTTTGTCCCAGCCTCACAACAACCTGGGCTTCAACAAATACTCCTCTCTCAAGACCATGGGTAAGACACACACGCACACAAACAGCTGTCACATCTTGTAATGCACACCATAAACGCCACACATGTTCATCAAGGTCACTTTACCCACAACCGCTGATTAACATTGCAAATGATTCCCAGTGTCATTGACTGCAGGGAAAACACACAATGTAATCACATATGCAAATACCACCACCCTGACATGTTATTAAAATCACAGGCGGATGATCTCGGGAGCATATACTGTACACATATGGATGTGATAATAATGGACACAAACACGCTAAGTAATGTGACCTTATCAATCACAGCATGAGTCGAAACACAGAGGAGCCAATTCACGAAACAGCCACGCTAACATTCGTTCTTAGCGCATTACCCCCGAGACACATATAAATACACACTCGCTGAGAACTAGGGGCTGATGGGAAATCGTTTGAAATGTACTAATGTGTTCTATACATGAAATTAGACACTAAAAATAAAAAAACAAAGTGCCTACCACTAATATTGGCACCCTTGGTAAATATGAGCAAAAGGGGCTGTGAAAATAAATGCATTGTTTATCCTTTTGATCTTTTATTCAAAAATACACAAAATTCTAACCTATCATTGAATTAAAACAATGGAAATTGGGGGGAAAATCTCATTATGAAATAAATGTTTTTCTCTAGTTCATGTTGGCTACAGTTATTGGCACCCAATTATTGCAATACCCTTTTCCCAAGATAACAGCTCTGATTTTTCTCCTATAATGCCTGATGAGTTTGGAGAACACCTGACAGGAAATCAGAGATCATTCCTTCATACAAAAGTACTCCAGATCCTTCAGATTCCCAGCTGTTCTCTTCAGTTCACTCCACTCATTTACTATAGGGTTCAGTTCAGGGAACTGGGACGGCCATGGTAGACGCTTCATTTTGTGCTCAGTAACACATTTTTGTTTTGATTTCGTTGTTTGTTTTGGATCATCGACCTGATGGAAGATGCAACCACAGCCCATTATAAGATTTCTAACAGAGGCAGTCAGGTTTAGATTTTTTATTTGTTGGTATTTTTTAAAATCCATGAAGCCATGTATTTGAACAAGACGTCCTGGACCTCCAGCAGAAAAACAGGCTCACAACATTAGATCCAGCAATATATTTAACCATGGGCATGGGGTACTTTTTATCCCTGTCTGCACCAAACCCATCTGGTGGGTTTGCTGCCAAAAAGCTTTTTTTAATTTCATCTACCAAAGAAGCCAGTCCCGTTTGAAGATTTAGTCGTGCCTGACAACTGAATTTGCTGGAGTTTGTTTTTGGATGAGCGAGGAGGATTTTTCTTGAAATCCTCCCGAACAACATGTGTGATGTAGGGGCTGTTTAAATTTTTTTTTTGGCTTTCTTACCTCAAGACTTAACTAATCTCTGCAATTCTCTAGCTGTGATCCTTGGAGAGTCTTTGGCTACTTAAGCTCTCCTCCTCAACATGCATTAGGACAATATAGACACACATTTTCCATATTCCAGGCAGATTTGTAACATATTTAGTTGATTGGAACTTATTGCCCTGATGGTAAAAGTGGTAATTTTCAATACTCTAGCTATTTTGTCATTTTGTGAAGCTCAACGATCTTGTTCTGCACATTAGAATTATGTTCTTTGGTTTTAATCCTTGTGATGGATTATTAAAGGAGAAGTTCACTTCCAGGACAAAAATGTTCAGATAATTTACTCACCCCCTTGTCATCCAAGATGTTTGTGTCCTTCTTTCTTCAGTCGTAAAGAAATACTGTTTCCTGAGGGAAACATTCCAGAATTTTTCTCCATATAGTGGACTTCTATGGTGCCCCGAGTTTGAACTTACAAAATGCAGTTTTGTGAACTTCTCCTTTAAAGGTATTGGGTCTTTGTGTTCCTCATATTTTTATTCCTGTGGAATGGGAAATTTCAAGTGTGCTAAAAAAATGTAAATATGAATGGGAATATGCTTTAGAGATATTTTACTCATAAGAATTTCTAGGGGTGCCAATAATTGTGGCCAACATGCGTTGGACAAAAACATTTATTTCATAATGAGATTTTCCTCCCACTTTCAATTGTTTTACTTCAGCGAAAGGTTAGAATTTTGTGAATTTTTAAAATGAAAGATCAAAAAGATAAACTATGCAGATTTATTTTCACAGCCGCCTAAGCTCATATTATTTACCAAGGGTGCCAATATTAGTGAAAGGCATGGTAGCTCAGTTTGGGGTTGGTCTGATTTTTTTTTATGTTTTTGTGCATTTGTTTGATCAAAAATACAGTAAAACAGTAATATTGTGAAGTATTACTACCATTTAAAATAGCTGTTTTCTGTTTGAATTTTCAGCATCATTGCTCCAGTCTTCAGTGTCACATGATCCTTCAGAAATCATTCTAATATGCTGATTTGCTGCTCATGAAACATTTCTTTTTATCATTATAAATGATGATTTTTTTTCCTGCTTAATATTTTTGGGTAAACAATGATAATTAAAAAAATATATTTTCATCCTTGCTGAATAAATACTGATTTTTTTTTCTTACTGACCCCAAACTTTTGAACGGTAGCATATACTGCAAATCTGCTTTTTCTATTTCTATCCACACTATGCAAGATTACATGGATACAATCTTAAAATTATGGTTGAAATTACCCTTAAAAAAACTACTTTGTACATTATTTATCCCTAAAAGCTTCAAAGTAGTACCTTAAGGGTGCATATTACTACTCTAAGGTATTAAGTTTAGAACTTAGATATACTATATACATCAAGTTCCACTACAAATCTTGCTGTCATATCATTAGAATTATCACACTTTCCTAGTGATCTGCTCAACATCTCAGGAAGGCTAAGTGTGACAAATTCTGGCCTGAATGAATTTATAAAAAGAAGAATATTATTTTAAAATGAAGCCCATTTTTAGAACCATTAACAGAACCATTTTCTGGGCATTTTTAAAAATATTCTTAAGATTTGAATTTATTTCTGTTTAGTTATTGTGGGATCTTACTAATATAAAATATATTGTTTCATATTGCACACATTAAAAAGATATGAGAGGATAAAATACACCAAGATGAAAGGGATTTATTTTTTCCCCTTCAAACAATGTGTAGTTATATGGTACATCCGTGTGCATGCAGTCTCTTGGCATAGTGTCTGCTGTTGGATTATTGCTTTTGGAAAGCTTGAGGTGGATCAGCACTGACTGCGCTGGCAAAGAGAGCGGATGGGGAGAGTTCAGCAGGGCAAGTGGAGGGAAAGATGAGAGGATGACGGGAGAAAAGGAGGAGGAACATACGCGTTGGGAGGGGGTGTAATGAATAGGGTTGGAGCCAACTTGTGGCAGGTGCCTAAGACAGCTTCCCAGCACCGTCTTAATTAAAGAATAACGATTAGAAACAGACAGACAGATATAGACAGAGACAAACTAAATTAAACAGAGAAAGTCATGAAGAAAAAGAAAAAGAGAAAGGCCAAGAAGGAGTTATAGGAGAGATAAAAGAAATAGTATATGTGGTAAAGAGGGGAAGAGACAGTAAGAAAGGAAGAGAAGAAATGGACAGAGAGGCTGTTGGTACATTTACCGTCTGTTCATTAGTTAGATACATATGTTCACTCTCTGAGCTCTTCCTGTGTCTGACATCATCAGGCCGTTATGTCACATTCTCTCCTGTTGCAGTGCCTGAATACCCTTGAGGACCACACACACACACACACAATGTTTTTCTACCATTTCATTGACTGCTGTTGTATTTATACTGAGGTAATGATGCGTTTGATACCTTAATCCTAACACTTCCTGTATTTAATATGTCTACAAAGGTGTTTACCTCATAAAGTTCCAAAAATGGCAAAATTTGTCCCAAACACATCTGCTGCAAATGATAACATATCATAGCCTATACTTATATTGTTTTAAGGTAGTTTAAGATAATTACAAACCATAACCATAACCTTTGGACTAAAATAAAACCTTTTGTAGTGGTAAAGTAAAAGTCAATCCATCGCGATATGATTGGATATGACTAATTATCTTCAGCTGTGATTGGTTCATGCGATAAATCCCGCCTCTTGTCCTTGTGCACGTTCTTCTGAAAGAACAAAATAATGGCGTTAATGGGAAGACTCATTTTAAAAAGTAAGAAAACAACTCGCACACTTAGATATAACCTTTTTTTAAAATCAAAATAAGACTCAAAATGGCCCGAAAACATAATCTGTGGGAGTGTTTAGTGAGTAATCAGCTTTAAATTGAAAGTAAATCTCATGCCTGTGATTAATATTTACCAAGCTTTGATTACTGATGATCCGAAAACATTTATTAACAGTTAAACAGTTAACTTTTAAAAAGAATAGTTAAACATAAGTTTAAAATAAAATATATTGTTTGAATTGTTACTGCCTTGAGGCTTTAATAGAATATTTATTACATTGATATAAATAGATTTTTTTTTCTGTTTCTGATAGTATAATTACCACGCACAACCGATGATGTCAAAAGTTTACATACACCTTCCAGAATCTCCAAAATGTCGATTATTTTACCAAAATAAGAGGGATCATACAAAACGCATGTTATTTTTTATTTAGTAATGACCTGAATAAGATATTTCACATAAAAGACATGTACATATAGTCCACAAGAGAAAATAATTGTTGAATTTATAAAAATGACCCAGTTCAAAAGTTTACATACACTTGATTCTTAATACTGTGTTGTTACCTGAATGATCCACAGCTGTGTTTTTGTTGTTATTGTTTATGAGTCCCTTGTTTGTCCTGAACAGTTACACTGCCTGTTGTTCTTCAAAAAAATCCTTCAGGTCCCACAATTATTCAAATTCTTTGGGTTTTCAGCATTTGTGTGTATTTGAACCCTTTCCAACAATGACTGTATTTTTGAGATCCATCTTTTCACACTGAGGACAACATATGCAACTATTACAGAAGGTTCAAACGCTCACCGATGCTCCAGAAGGAATGCATTAAGAGCCTTAAAGGTGCATAAAGGGTGAAAACTTTTGGAATTTGAAGATTAGGGTAAATTTGACTTATTTTGTCGTCTGGGAAACATGTAAGTGTCTTCTGTGGCTTCTGAAGGGCAGTACTAAATGAAAATATATGATATTTAGGCAAAATGAGTGAAATGTCGACATCTTCATTATGTTCAAAAGTTTACACCCCTGGCTCTTAATGCATTGTTTTTTCTTCTGGAGCATCAGTGAGCATTTGTACCTTCTGTAATAGTTGTATATGATTTCCCTCAGACAAGACAAAACAAAACAAAACAAGACAAAACAAAACAAAACAAAAAACAAAACAAAAAACAAAAACAAACAGAAAAACAGCTGTGGATCATTCAGGTAACAACACAGTATTACAAATGAAGTGTATGTAAACTTTTAAATGGTAATTTTTATCAATTCAACCTGTGAATATGTAAATATTTTATAAATATGACCTGTGAATATGTAAATGTCTTTTATGTGAAATTCAGGTCAGTACTAATAAAAAATAACACGCATTTTGTATGATCCCTCTTATTTTGGTGAAAAAGTTAACATTTTGCAGATTCTGCAAGGTGTATGTAAACTTTTGACCTCAACTATATATACATTGATAAAGTGTCAATTTTCTGCTTTAGTCAAAGTGTGTGTAGTTCAAAGCGCATGTGCAGTTATGTACCCTTTTTCAGGCTAGTTTTCTGTATAAGGCATAAGTGTGTGTGTGTGCGCATGTTAAATCTGTTCTTCTCTTGCTCATTATCAGGGTAATACATCTCGGTGTCCTTCTCTTTAAACACACTCCCTAAATAATTCATGCCTACTCAACGCACACTGCCGACATTACCTATTCACTGGACCTTGACTGGAAGTCGACTGAATTGTGATTCTTTAGCACCTCTCTTCTCCTTTAAATTCTAATCAAAACACTTCTGAATTAAGAAGCACATGAATGTGCTAATGGATGTGCACACTTCAAAAAATAATATGAGCTAATCTGCATGTCTAACCGCATTAGCAAATTACTGCTTGATTTTATTTCTACAGGAACAAATTAACGTCCTCATTTGGGTAAATTGTCATATTTTTAAACAAAGATTTTTTCACTTCTTCAAACACGTAAGATGTGTAGTGCTGAGATGTGGCTTTGGCCCTCAGCATTTTGGAATATCCCAAAAACCCCTTCAGGTTTCATTCTGACCTTCTAAGCTGATTGTAACACTAACCGACATTCGCTCATGCACGACTACAAACAGTGAGCTTGTCCATACTGATGCGGTCAAAAACAGTCATAACAGTAGCTGCTATTGCCAAGTTACAACAGTTTTACTTTAGTGACTACAGTTTTTAAGCAGAAACAGGTGCTGGCCAGGAGGTACGTTTGAGATCACACGTACACATACAATGAAATTACGCTACACGCTTGTGTGACTTGTCAGGTATTCGCCTCGTGTTGGCTGTGACTCAATCGATAGAGAGAAAGGACAGTATAGGAAGTCAGGATGGAAAACAAGAAAAAGGAGACAAAAATGACAAAACAGTGAAGCAAGGTTGTTTATGTCTGAAGGCAGTGAAGCGAGTGGCCTGTCTATAGCTTGCAGTGCTCAGCGGAAATAGGCTGATTTGACGAGACAGGCTAAAAGGCTAACTCTACTCTGTCAACTGTGTTAACATGCTAACCCAGTTAAATCTGAAAAAGAATAAAATAACCCTATAAGCCTCTTATACCAGTCATAACTCGAAACCGGCATCTATCACAAAAGTAGCTAACGTTTACCAAGCTGCTATAAATATCACTAATCAAAATCTTACACAACATTGTACATAATTAAAGTTCTGCAGTTTCTGTAGTGAGACCACACTAGGAAACTCCAGGTAAAACCATGGATCCCATAAAGTATAAAATATTTGTATAAAATTACCTACAGTTGAGGTCAAAAGTTTACATACACCTTGCAGAATCTGCAAAATTATTTTACTAAAATAACAGGGATCATACAAAATGCATGTTATTTTTTTTTATTTAGTACTTACCTGAATAGGATATTTCACATAAAAGATTTTTACATATAGTCCACAAGAGAAAATAATAGTTGAATTTATAAAAACCCTGTTCAAAAGTTTACATGCACTTGATATTTAACACTGTGTTGTCACCTGAATGAACCACAGCTGTGTGTGTTTTGATGTTGTTGTTTAGTGATAGTTGTTTATGAGTTTGTCTTCTGTTCATATTTTGTCTTCTGGGAAACAAGTAAGTATCTTCTGTAGCTTCTGAATGACAAAAATATGATATTTAGGCAAAAAAAGAAAAATGTACACATCTTCATTTTGTTCAAAAGTTTAAACCCCTGGCTCTTAATGCTTAGTTATTCCTTCTGGAGCATCGGTGAGTTTTTGCACCTTCTGAGTCCTTCCATTGTCCTAAGTGTGAAAAGATGGATCACAAAATCATACAGTCATTATACACAAAAATCTTGAAAAAACAAAGAATTTGTGGGTTTTTTAAAGAACAGCAGGCAGTTTAACTGTTTGGAGCAAACAAGGGACCATTCAGGTAACAACACAGTATTAAGAATCAGGTGTATGTAAACTTTTGAACGGGGTCATTTTTATAACTGTTATTTTCTGTGGACTTTATGTGAACATCTTTTATGTGAAATATCTTATTTAGGTCGGTACTAAATAAAAGATAACATGCATTTTGTATGATCCCTCTTATTTTGGTAAAATAATTGACATTTTGCAGATTCTGCAAGGTGTATGTAAACATTTGACCTCAGCTGTAACTGCAACCAAAAGGCAAAGGTACAATGTTGTAAAAAATCTTCTAGAACCTGCCTGGTAGGTTGTCCTTGTAAATGAAAGTGTCAATATTACACCATTTTAACCACACAAACAAAACCATTCTACTGTCTGCTGTTGACTATGTGCATCACCTCCTCACTGGACATTCCTTGCATTGATCCTTTCAAACAGAGTCCGGCCTCAGGACACATATTATTCATATTTCATCATGACCATGACGTGAACAGGCACAGTTCCTTCAAGTCAATGTATGTACGTGCATGCATGCATGTGTGTGGCATGACGTAAAAAATAGCCAAGGGCATCCTCAAGTCACTCTTGATGAGCCTCTGCTCCAGGTGTTTTACTCATTAGATCCTCTTAACACTAAATATAGTATCTACAGTCTGAGACAAATACCCTACATAGTCCTTCTGGTCAGGGGGCAGTCATCACCTAATGCTTAGAGTAGGGGTGCCCAATCTCGGTCCTGCAGAGTTTAGCTCCAACCCCAGTTAAACACACCTGAACCAGCTAATCAAGCTCTTACTAGGCCTACTAGACACTTCCCAGCTGGTGTGTTGAAGGAAGTTAGAGCTAAACTCTGCAGGACTCAGCCCTCCAGGACAGAGTTTGGGCACCCCTGGCTTAGAGAGTCTGACCTGTAACCCAAAGTTCATGGACTCGAGACTCTGTACTAGCAGGGGTTGTCGGTGGAGGGACTGAATGATCAGTGCTCTCTTCCACCCTTGATACCACGCCTGAGGTGAGACCCTTGAGTAAGGCACCAAACCTCCAACTGCTCCCTGGGCACCGCAGTAAAAATAGCAAAAATGCCCACGACTCTGGGTGTGTGTTCACGTTGTGTGTGTGTGTTCACTACTCACTGCTGTGTGTGTGGACTTGGATGGGTTAAATGCAAAGCACAAATTCTGAGTACAGGACACCATATTTTAGCCTCGATATTTTTTAACTGTTTGTTTTCTCACTGCAGATACGACAGCAAGGGATTATTACCCCAAGAGCTACCCCATGATGGACTACGCACACCGTCAATCCTCGCCTGCAACTTTCCAACCCATTGCTTTCCACCCGAAAGATAAACCCTTTCTTCCCCCTCCGGACATCCACACTCCTTTGGCCATCACAATTACGTCGGCCCAAGTCCCCAAACCCAAGATCTCCAAGACTAACACCCACCCACTCACTTCGAGCTCGGCCTTCAAAGCTTGGGACCCCAACAAGAGCCATGTCCAACATCAGGTCCCCCTCATGATGCAGCCACAACCACCACTGTCCCAACCAAACAGTCGGCGTCAGGCCTTCACTAACAAGCGGCAGTTTAGCATTGAGACTCTTCCAGAGTTGTTCACTCAGCCTCTGGGGTACGGACAGTCTCCGCACCTCCACCCGAAACACAAGGGACTGCCTACGAACAGCAAAACGGAAGTGACGGTCTGAGGGGAAAGCCTGGGAAGGATGCAAAGACAAGAAAGCATGATTTTGATGAGACAACCGGATATGAAAGCTTCTACACATGTGCTTCAGTTATATTTATAGTATATTTCCTCCCTGCATTTGTTTTTTGGACTAGATTTATATTCACCGTACTATGATACAAAGAACTGAAGGAGAAAACGTTGCATGGTCTTGATTCCGATTCTTGATAGGCCTTGAATCCCTGGAGATCCTACCTCCCCTCTCAAATTCTGGCCTGTTGATGTCTCTTGTGGCCCAGACCCATGTGTCCGATAGCAAAGGTCAGGAGCTTTGCACCTCAGGAGCCTTCACACTCTTCTGGACAAGGCCACTGTGCTGTCAGCTTCCATCAGCCAAGAGCTGCCACACAGTGAGACATTATTTCGACAATTCTAGACCACTGAGGACAAAGAACAGCGAGGAAGCATACGGAAGAGGACAGTGAAGAAACCAAGGTGTCCCGTGAGAGGGAAAGAGAGTTTCAAGTGTTTGGATGTCCAAGGGTTTGTTATTTCAGCCAACGAATAAAGGACTAGGTAATACTGGCAAAGTCCAATGTCCCTAGGACTCTATACCTCAACACCTTCATCAGAGGATGCATTCCAGCACTTGTCCAGGGAGCGAACCGCCAACATCACTTCAAGTCATAGCTATTCTGGCTGCTTCTATTTCGAACTCTTGTTCGAGACACAGCACAGGTAAAGACAAGGTCAATAAGCAAGTCTCTATTACAGACAGACCTCGAGAGAGACATTTCAGGGGACGACAGTCGCCCGCAGAAATGAGGTGCCATAGTGACGGAGGAGCGCACAAATCGGGCAATGTCATAAGTAGCACTGCCAAAACAAGTTTGCTAAATTGACCCATGTGTATTCTTTGCAATATCCGTCAAACAGCCTGCTTCCTTTCAATACTTCTGAATGTAAATATTTTTATCCTTTTGGTGAAAGCAAGAACCTATTAGACCAATGATTTGGTGGCAAAATCTAGCATGTAGCAGCAAAACCTACACCCTATTGTAGCATCCTAATGCACAAGGCATGGGAAACCACTGAATCTGGTGGTGGGCTTCAGTTTTAAATTGAAGACCTGAGAGTTTAGGTGTCTCAAGACTTGCTCGAGAGACCAAGTAAAATGGTAGCAATACTAGGCCTATCCGTCCTCTCCTGCCTGGGGCCAAATGACTGATGGACACAGCTGTCAAACTCTCTCTCTCTGCTGTTCCAAGCTGTTTCCAGCCAGACGTTTGGCTGTCACACTGCCACAGAACACCAGGGGGCGCTGTAATTGATGACGGCATGCTTCTAATACAGCAGATCCAAAATATGTTCTCCCATGCTGCCCGTAGACTCGTTTTCTTTTTAGTCTGTCATCTATTTTCATCCACAATGGATCCGAATGGAGATTTATGGTTTTTGCTTAAAGACAAAAGGGGAGACTGCAAAACAAAGTTTTGATTTTTTATGCACCAATTTAAAAGGGGCCCGCAGAGATGTCTCATGGTGACCTCTTGCTTCTTTACATAACAATAAAGCATCTGTTTACCAAGCAAACCATTGTGTCTGAAAAGTAGCACACTTTGTTTGAACAGCCTTGTGAGATTTTACGGGCCAATGACATCTAATGTACAAGCCACCTCGGGACTATAAAAGAGTGTGAAATGTTCAACGCAACTGCTGCTTGGAAATAAAACGGCAGTATTGCAAGAGGCAGAGAAGGATTATTGAGCTCAGAAGGAGGAGGCAACGGTACAAAGCGTTCCTTTCTGAACACTAGATTGCATTAAAGTCATTGCAGTATATGTTACGGCAGTTGGGCCTGTAATGAACTATAAAAAAACGACGAAAGAAGCAAGTAGCTCTGTCTCTCTTTATATCCTCTCCAGCTTCATTTTGGAGATCATTTCTACTTCTGGACCAACTCCAGAGACAGCGGTTCCAAAAATATGACAACAAATACAGTTACAGCATGTTCCTGGATGGCTATTTTCAACCGTTGAATTGATGTGAGGATGTATCAACATGCTCTCATGGGTCATCATCGAGTCAAACTATCTTGAGCTACAGTAATGCTTCGGTGGCAATGGCTCCAGGGTGTCATTGGGTTTCAGGGGCAAACCCTGGAGGACAAACACGGCTGTCAGACTCTCCTGGCACAGAGATGTCAAGCGATGCCAAGGTGAGCCAGCTACACAGCCTGAAATGGAGCCACTTTGTCGGCCGGGAGGTCATAAAGTCTGTCTTTGAGGAATGCTGGAAAAGAGCAGAGCAGATTTAGCTTTTAACAAAACCACACTGACAAGGTTGTATCAGCTTAGACCCTCAATCAAACGAGGACTAACGTCTGGGGAAAAAAAGTGCTAGATTAGTCAATTAACTACTGAATTCCACAGGTTAAGGACTGTAAAGTGAAATCAAAAGAGGTTGAGAGCATTCACATCTGTTACAAAAAAACGGTGTAAATATCTGCTTTCGAGTTCCTTCAGTGGTTATTTTAAACCACCCAAATAAGCTGAAAGACTGTTGTTTCTGATTTCTTCTTCTTAAAGCGAAAGTGTTCTACCTGTGATGTGAATGCCACCGGGTAGCATTTTATCTTTAGCAATACAAGATGTACTTTTTACTGTTTATGTACTATTTGCAACGTCGTCTTTTTTGTACCGTAAGCGTAATTGGAATCAAAGTCGAGCCTGCCGCAGTTGACAACCATTTGACGGAGATGAAGTGCTTCCGAATTTTATCACCCTTCTCACCTTCCTTACTAACTCTAAAGATGTCTTGCCATATTTGAAGCTTGCGCTATATGTATAAAGCAATTTTTAAACGACGTATTATAACCAATGCTTGAATGACATGTTAGTTGCCAGTCCAGAGACATGTAATATGTATATTGGAGAATCACATTGTTCCCATTTGTTTGGTGGCTCCATTCGTTCGGTGGTACGTTTGACCAATCTAATCTTATGCACTACTCTAAGCTGTACCTTTCGTCTGTGTATAATTAGGATGAATTCTACTAAGGGCTTTTAAAGATGTATGTGCTCTTAACAGGAGTTGCCCCGTGTCGAACATAAAATGGGTTAGTTTTCCAATGCAATGAGCTTCTGCTGGAGCAAATTTTACTTGGGAGAGCGATGCTCTGTCCTGCGTTCTAAGTCGAGGAATTTTTTTTGCTTCAACACACTCTTGGTTTGTGTATTACCATCCGTCGCAAAGCAAAAAAGATGTTCCCTCCTTGAGAATCCAGGACTTTTCTTGTTTGAACCCTGAAGAGATATGCAAAAACATGTTAAGGACGTTTGAGAGCTCATTACAGAAGTGAAAAAAGATGACTGCTCTAAGTTTGAACTTACCAGCATTAAAGGAAATCCAAAGCCAGCTACAGCAATGCAGGTTGATCCTAATTAAAAGTCACTGGTTGCATCATTGATAAAGAGAACGACAGGAAGGCTAATTAGGCATGGCTAGTTTTTTACAGCAACACTAGCATTGAGAAATATCTCCTGTCACATTTCTTGTGTTTTACATGTTTACTTATTATATACATGCCTGTTTATTCATACATCAGGGTTAAAAGAGCAAAAAGTTAAATATATAAATATTGTGTAAAAATATATGTATATGATGTGAATATAAAGCAACATTAGTTCACAGCCTTTCACAAATACACACACACACTCTAAAGCTGAGGATTTGACATTGTAAACACAGTGTTTTGTCTGTGTAACTTCCCCAAGGCTTTTCTAGGTGCAGCCAGCTCATGTTACCCCGTGTCCTAACTAGGTGTGATGCGACACCTTATTTGTCCAAAACGCCATGCGGACACAGCAGTGACAGCCTGGTTTCTGAAAGTATTATTTCCAAATGGTATTTCAAAAAAAAAAACACTGAAGCAAACAAACAGCTCTGAGATAAATCATTCAATCAACATGTAATTTGAAGCAAAACATTTTAAATGTTTTAAAACGGGACGATTAAGGAAGCAATTAAGTTCTCATACCAAGAAGCACTGCAAATGATGTACTAAAATCAGAAATCTGCAAACAGCATACATATTAAAGCATAAAACTTTAATTACATCATTAGCAGGGCTTTGTGCTGTTCTCCAGCAGGATTTTGGACCAGTAAGATTTGACTGTGGGCAGGGCTACCCAAAACAGTGTTATAACAGAAGTCATGCCTGGTTAGGACACAGCTGTTCACTTTTTCTTCTTTTATACACATCTCTATGTCATCAGCATTCAATCGCACTGTTTTCCACTCATCCTAGGTATCACCTTGAAATTGACATACATTTACACACTGGGGGCCTCATTTATGAAACTTGCATAAATATATGCGCAAATTCAGACTCATTTGCGCATAAAAAAACAGCATATGCTGGTTTTGAAGCATGGTAGCTGGTTTAAGCTGAACCATAGTTGGTCATGATCTGGTTTAAGATGGTCTTGAGCCAGAGCTAGGGCTGGGCGATATGGCAAAACATTTAAATCTCAAACTTTTGACCAATTTTTTTCACGATTGTTAACTAATCAACTTGAAAATATAACTAAAACATGATTCAAATCACTTTTTTTATTGACCCTCTAGTTAAAGATAATTCTATTTCAAGTGCACCACACATGAAGTAGTTGTCAATATGATGTAAATGTTAAACAAATCACTTGTTAAATATCTTTGCAGAAAAGATGCATGAACTACAACTACATCTTGTACAGACTTCTTATACATATTATATGTTAAGAAACAAAACAAGGAAAATGCTTTTAAAAAAATCTCAAAACTGAAGGTAATTCAAATTTAAAATGACTTGACTTTTATTGACTTATGAACTACAAATGTTCTGTAAAAACAATGAACAGCAGCTTTCAGCCTGTCACCATGATGCAAACATGAAATATCAGACATACAGTAGTAGTTCTTCACAGGTTTTTTATTAGATTGCGCTGCTTCTCCTTTGTTTATTACATGTAAACAGACGTGTTTGACTGTTGCACTCAACTGTCTTGCAGCGTCTCATGGATGAAACGGCGTTCTAAAAACGCGGCGCTCAAGTTAAAAAAAAGTTCCCTCCCATCTTCTTGTATGTTTTCCTGTTCCACTGCCGGCGTCGCGTCTTTGTCAACACAAAAGCGCGTTCTGTGTGAATGGCGCCTAGAGATATGAGCGCGTCACACGTGAGCGGTTAATCACGTGCGCCGACATGCGGTTGGATCGTTCTTTTCTCTTTTCTGTTACCATTGGCATATTGTCAAAGTATGTAATTCTAATGTTTGTTAATATTTCTATTCTAAATCACGATTCCTCGATTTATAAAAAAAAGAAAAGAAAAGAAAAACATAATATTTAAATAAAATCTGAAAAATCGCCCAGCCTTAGTAGGACGATCACATGACCAGTTTAAACCAGCTCAAACCAGCTGCCATGCTTCAAAACATACATAACCATCATAAGCTGTTTTTTTTTCAACAGGAAAAAAAAACAGACCTTGGTGAAAACTGTCCTTCGGATTCACAAACGCTTCGTAAACATCAGATTTGATCGTTAAACGTGTATGTTAATGAATTCCAACCATTCGTAAATAGAGCACGTGCACACTCATTCACAATTAGCATAATACCTGCCTATGAATTACAGTTACATTAATTAAGTGTGCAGGAACATAGTGGAATATTCAGAACTCCCTTCTCATGTTTGGCTCCAGTATATTCCATAAATGCAATAAGACTAATAGGCCAACGATCAATATTCAATTAAGAGGTGTCCTCCAAAGTGTTTTTAGCTTGGCCTCTTGTAAAAACAGCTGGTGGCATTTAAGAATACTTTGGTGGCACAGTGATTGGTTGGCGCTTTTGGTTGTTATGATTTGGAATATGTACAGCGTTAACATATTACTTATCTCATTTTGAACAATATTTCTGAATATAAAAATGCAGTAACCAGTAATATTAACTTTTTTACTATTGTTCAGTCGTTGTACAGGTGTAGTTTCTGTCCCGCCCCTCCTCCATTGTTTAGACGGCTGGGTAAAATTGACAGTAGCCAGGTTTCTATCCAAAGTTGCGAATTTAAATAATTGGAATATCGCATAAAACATTTGTGAATAAGCACCATTTCCATCCGAGTCAAAGAGAACAAAATCGTCACTTCCTGAAAAACTGACACTAAATATCGCTAAGAAAAGTAGGAGAAGCCACGGAATATAATAATTTTCACATATAATAAATTACTCGCGCCTCAGAGCGAGCAGATGAAACACAATAAATAGCGGTCACTGATTAGCTTTCGGAGGTGGATGCCAGCTGTTTGGGAACGCAGTCTTGTAAGACAGTTCTGGGAGGTAATTATACAGAATTACTCTGATGACAGGGCATTTGAGAATGACCATAACATTTCAGATGCTGTGCAATAAGATCGGTCCGCTGGTTAGTCATGTTTGCAATCCTTTTTCACATGATTAAAAAACCACCTTAAGTAAGCGTAAAAACATTTTTGCAAATTAAGGAATTATTATTATTTACATCACTCGTTTCTAATGCAATACTTCAAAATGCGCATAAAACAGGGTAATGGAAACACGGCTAGTGACAAGTGCTGACAGAGCAAACAAACTTGTAAAATATTATGGCAGTGCATCAAAATTCAGTGGCATCAGACTGCCAGAAAGAACAGAATATTTTATGCACAGTTTACTTGTACTAAAATTTTTTTAATGAATTTGAAAGTTTACGTCAGAGCCGGTTTACGAACGATTTACACAAAAATTTGTTCTGCAAAATGAAAAATACTGACAAATTATACTTTAGTATGCATACTGAGACAACTTACTTCATTAGCCAGAAATATACTCAAGTTAAAAAAAAAACAAAACAAACAAAAAAAAAGCTTTTTGAGCACCAGAGCACCAATTAGAATGATTTCTGAAGGATCATGCGACACTGACAACTGGAGTAATGATACTGAAAATTCAGCTTAGCCATTACAGAAATAAATTCATAAATAAATGTTAAAATATATAATATTTAAACTGTAATATTTCACAATATTACTGTTTTTACTGCATTTGTATTGCATTTATTCAATAAATGCAGCCTTGGTGAGCAAGAGACACCAAAAAACAACAGTTTTATCTCTGAAGAGTAGTGTGGTTGTACTTAAATATGTTTCCTTAGCTTTTGAAATAGGTGAAAGGACACTGTTGTTAAAGTAACTTTGGTGCAAACCAACCTATTTAACCGCAGTTGTCCTCAGTATCCAAAACATATAAAACTCTAGGACAGATTCTCAGAACGTGATATGCATTTTTAATTCAATCAACCAGGCAAAATGATATATTCTCAATAAAAGGACACATGAATGGAGATGATGACTCATTAAATAGTCTATACTTTGAACATCTAAGTGAAATTGCAACGAGTACATTTCCAGAACGCTACTTTTGCGATGAAGCGCACAACATATTTCAATACTTTACGCCCTTGCCTACAGGAACCCTTGCAGAAACTGATTTTAAAACCTCAGCTACACCATTGCACACTTTAACAGTTTCATTGATTATAAGCCAGTTTTGTTGCGTCACTCGCTCACATGTGGACCTGATATTACTCTAGTCTCTCTCTCTTTTTCTCTCCATGCATTTCTCTCTCTGTCACTGTCTCATTTGTGTTTGTTCCTCCATTTCTCTCTCTCGTCGGGATGGTGGGAGGCGTAAGTCTTAGCTGTCAGTGATATCTAAGTTAATATGGGTCTCCTGAGGCTGGGGAGAGAGAGAAATGGAGGATAATACAGTACATGATGATGAAGAACTGTGGGTGGAGAGAAGAGATCTGTCATCCTATCCTCTCGCTTCCGTGTACTTCTCTTTTGCTTGTCTAATGCCCCATTTCCATATCTGCCATGCTTTTTTTTTTCTTCCTTAAGTCTGGTTGCACTTTGAGGAGATGTTGAATAATTCAGAGAAATAAAATTTACAGGACGGTGAAAGAGGGAGACAGTCAGGGAAAAACACAGAGCTGTAGAGAGCACATGAAAGACTGGGGATTCAAAAGCCAAGCTGAAATGCACCTGTTTGAGAAGAACCACAGTTTATAGTCATGTTAAGTGTGTAAGTTGTACGTTTTTAAAAGATATTTATGGACTGAAAGGTCAATGTCTGGAAAGGTTCAGTTTGACTCTAAAGGAATATCCTAAATTCAGAACAAGCTAAAGAACCCATGATTTTAATGTATTTTCTGTTGAAACATTAAGTTTAGGACCCATTAAAATCTCATCTTCCTTTTTTTTATTTAACCAAAAAGAATAAAACATGATTTACAACTTGCAAGTTTGGCTTTAGAGGGTGGGATATTTTCATCCTACAAATCTGATTGGTCAAAAGTGTGTTAAGTTCAGGATGAGTCATACATTTTTTTTTATCTTTTTTTTGGAATATACTAAAAGATTCCTTTCTAACCTTGTCTATATATCCAATTATGTCCACATTTTCTTGTCATGAGGTGCCGATAGACTTGTTTTGAGCTGGAATATTTCTTTAAAATGAACAGAGCATTGACTACTGAGATCATCTAATTGTAAAAACTACAATTCCCATGATTCAGTGTAGGAAGAGATCTGTAATGTTTTCTGTTAGGTTGGCATGAGAGCAACCTTATTCAATAAATTATGATTATTATTATGAAACTGATTTTTACTATAAGCAATGAAATGAGTGAACATATGGTAGAGCAGATTTGGTGTTCATGATGACAAGGGCGATGATGATGGCAACAGTAATCATGCCGACACAACAGCAAAGAAAATGCCAATTGTTTCTATGACACTAGTTGTAATTTCTAAGGAACATACGGATACGGTCCAACTGATTTAATGGCTTTTTAAGCATCTGTTTATAACAGAAACATTGTTAAGTGTTCTTTGTATAAACTTGTTTAAAAAATAAAAGGCAAAGTGAAACACTCCTCTGGACTGAGTCTGATTAATCTGTCTAATCTCTGCTGTCGGCTATTTCTGGGGAAATCAACTACAAAAAACATTATTCAGCATATTCATACTGCATAAAAAAGAGTGTATACTGTTAGTGAACTATATAAAGAACAGTGAGATATTTTGTAAAAGTGCAATGTTATTCACATGCTGCAAACGTACCTGTAGACTCGTGTAGCCTGACTTTCAATTATAGGAACAAAATCTGGTCCAATTTGCAGCTTTTTGGGTCATAACCTGCCCAATTAAAAAAAAAAGGTGTCTGTCTGACATGTAAAAGTTTTTACATGACATTAAGGGGGGTGAAAACTTTTGAACCGGATGAAAATGTCTACATTTTTCTTATTTTGTTGAAATATCATTTTGTTTTCCATTTAGTACTGCCCTTCAGATGCAACAGAAGATACTTATATGTTTCTGAGAAGACAAATTAAGTACAATGTACCTTGATCTTCAAATTCAAAAGGTTTTAACCAAGAACCATGCGTTCTCAAACTTTTGAAGGAGGTTATTTTAATAATTTCAGCTATTTTTGGTCTTGTGGACTATAGGTAAACATCTTTTATGTAAAATATCTTACTCAGGACAGTACTAAATAAAAAAATAACATGCAGCTTGTATGATCCCTCTTATTTTGTTAAAATTATTCACATATTCATAGATTCTGCCAGGGGTTCCCAAACCTTTGCATGCCACTGTATGCTATTAATTAGTGAACTCACTGAATTCATGTGTGAAGCACTGATGTCACATGGACTATTTTAACAATGTCCTTACTAGGGCTCAACCAAGATATTCCTGGTCGACTAGTAGTCATTCATTTTAAGCATTAGTCGACTATTAGTTGTATGTTTATTAATAAACCATATAAATCATAATAATGAGCCTTTAATTGCCTACATAGCCTAATAAGCATTTATCACACAAAAAAAGCTTGCCACAGCGCAACGGCAGATAAAATAATTATGTGCCAACGAAAAACCGCAAGGAGACTGCATTAATGTTTTAATAATTTATTGATAAATTAGTGCTTTTTTTGTTTTCGGCTTAAGAGATGAAGTCGGCGACACTGGCTCGTCATCTCCACAGTAGTGATGCGCCTGTATGGATGTTTCGTATGGATTACATAATCTGAGAATATTTGTTTTCTATTTGAACTAGTTAATTTAAAAGTAGACATTTCACTCTCTATAGATATGTTTTTTCATGTCTGTAAGGCAAATATACACAGAGTTATGAAGTTTCACGCTCAACTTCACAGAGACCGAGACGGCAGAAAGCGCATCCTGTTTGCTTTCAATATTTTACAAAAGCGCAATGTTTCATTGTTATTCTGAGTGCACACAAATAAACGTAGAGTCTTTACAGATTTGAAAAATGTATTACTCTTTCTGTATGACCAAAAATGACGGAGTATTTTAAGAGCGACTGTACCGGCGCCTACATCTGTCATGCAGTGAACGCACTACTGTTCAGCTTCCACACTCTGCACAGACACTTCAATAGCGCACATTTTTTTTTTATCTTAATTTGTGTTCTGAAGATGAACAAAGGTCTTACGGGTTTTGATCGACATGAGTGTGAGTAATTAATGACAGCATTTTCAGGTTAGGGTGAACTATCCCTTTAAACAAATGGTGTAAAAATAGGAACGGACAATTTTAGCCAGCTCTCACCAGTCAAGTTTGCCATACGCATTAGACAATCCACTGGCAGGCGTGTTGTTTTTAGTAGCCTAAGAAATGAATTGGTTGCAAAGAGGAAACCACAAAGCCGTCTATCACAGCAGTTTAATTGGAAAGAAACTCAAGGAAGAAAGACAACTTCACTCACTCATTCACATTAGAGGTGCTGGAACCGGAGGGAGCCATGACCTCCTGCACTTTTTGTCCACATTCAGCTGGCTGATTTTAAAATATATCCAACAGTTGGCTGTTCACTCCTGAAATAAACTCTTCACAGTAGTTTCAGAAACCTGATATTATTTTAAACCAATAAAAGTGACCATTTTGTCAAAACAGCTTGGCAAACTTATGAATATTAATTAGGTCATATAATTGGATGTTCCAGGAAGATCATTAAAGCGCTGCAGTAATGAAGGATTTTGGAAGGCCAACCCAGAAGTTCGCATCAAAAAGAACCCAATAGGATTGTTTAGTTGGCTTTTGGATTATTGCAGAAAATAAACTCTGTAACAAACAAAAATGTCTGATTCTTGCACATTTTGTTCATGACAATCTTCACAAATGAATCCTGTGTTAACCTTATTTCAGGTATTTACCCAAAAATCCATTAAAAAAAACCATGACTTCAACTGACTTCAACAATAGAACCTTAAATGTTAACTTGTTTTGGGCGTTTGGTCTACAAAAATGCATCATGCCTGCAAAACTATATCAAAAATGATTTAAGTTTCATGAGCTAACAAGTGCCCCAAAGTTTGAATTTCCAAAATGCATTTTAAATGAGCTTCAAAGGGCTCTAAACGATCCCAGCCAAGGAAGAAGGGTCTTAACTAGTGAAACGATCGGTCATTTTCGAAACAAATTGACAATTTATATACTTTTAACCTCAAAAAAGGCTTGTCTTGTCTAGGTCTGTGTGAACTCTGTTTTTTTCTGGGTCAATACAGTCAATACAATTAGGCTATGTCGAAAACTCCCATCTTGTTCTCTTTCTCAACTTCAAAATCGTCCTACATTGCTGCAGAAGTACCAACCCAGTGTTTACAAAGTGAACATGCAAAAAACATCAAACGCCCTTTACAAAAGAAAAAAAAAGTAAAACAGTGATGTAGGACGATTTTGACATTGAAGAAGAAAACGAGACAGGAGTTTTTTGACATAACTGTACTGACCCAGATTACACTGACTATGCATGCGCATAACAGAGACGAGACAAGACGAGCATTTGAGGTTAAAAAGTATATAAATTTTCAATTTGTTTAGAAAATGAATGATCGTTTCGCTAGATAAGACCCTTCTTCCTCGGCTGGGATCATTTAGAGCCATTTGAAGCTGCATTTAAACTGCATTTTGGACGTTCAAACTCGGAGGCACCGTAGAAGTCCACTATACGGAGAGAAATCCCGAAATGTTTTCCTCAAGAAACATAATTTATTTACCACTGAAGAAAGACAGACACGAACATCTTGGATGGGAAGGGGGTGAGTAAATTATCTGTAAATTTTTGTTCTGGAAGTTTTCCTTTAACCCTCAACGCTGCAAATAAAATTCAACATTTCTGCCAGTTGACATCTCTGAGATGGTGTGCTTTTGTTCAGTCTTTCCTGAAGTTATGCAATTCAATTATGTGCTGAGACGCTCAAAAACATCATTAGCTCTGAGGAATTTGCAGCCTAAATGAATGATTTAACCTGCCATGAATGATTTCACACCAGCATCAGCACATCAAGAACCTCTCTGTTTCCACTGACAGAGTTCTACAGTACCTGCAGATCCCAAAAGATGAAGCTTTTCTAGTGGCATCAAATGTCTCTCAACCTTGCTTGATGTAGGCATACTTCTGAACATCTGTCTCTCACTCTGGGCGTGCAGACTGAGAAATACACATGCAATATCTGCAACAAAATACCTGCAGAACAAAACAAACACCAGAAGTAAGCTATGTGCCCAAACCTAGTGAGCTACACATCTATAGACAGACAACAATCCAGACACGAAAACTGTTCAATAAAGCCTCTTCTATCAACCAAATGCTAAGGTATCATTGCATGTAACCTTTGCAAAGAAAACAATCCCAGAATGCACTGCAAGAAAAAGAATCATACAAGATGACTGACCATTTTCATACAACAGTCACAATGTTCACTTCGGTCCATTTATGTACATCATAAAAAGTATTCATTATCTATAGGAATATTCAAACCACTTTATCTAATATTTAACCACTTTTTTGGTAACACTACATATTTAAGTTGAAACTCAGTACGTACTTTACATTTAACAGGTCCAACATTTTCTCTCTCTCTCTCTCAAAAAAGAAAAAAAAATCCTGTTGTCATTGGCGTGCAATAAACCTTGAGATAGTCTTAGCTGCGAAGGATCCATCTGTTGTATCCACCATGGCCTGGGAAACGAAGGACGCAGTTCAAGTTTGCATTTGAAGGAGCCTTTGAACTGGGACAGCCTTTGTTGCACCACTGTGATGCGTTCAGCTATTGAATACAGTCTTAGAGGGATGCAGACTTCGAATTGGGACACAGCTTAAGTATTTTTTCAAAATATCATACA
>JAHKKF010517591.1:25177-37585 GCA_019740295.1 Labeo calbasu | reverse complement strand
AAAAACGTGAGTAATCTAAAGAACCCTTTTCCACTATAAAGAACCTTTTGTGCAATGAAAAGTTTCCATAGATGCTAAAGGTTCTTCATGAAACCATCAGTGCCGATAAAGAACCTTTATTTTCGAGTGTATGATTGATATAGTTTTCAGTGTTGACTTTAAAAATATGTTGAACATGTTTTAAGAAAAACGAAACAGAATAAGTAAATCTAACCATATTAGCTCAGCAGCCAAAATAGCAAAAAATAATTTTCATCCAAAATTGATTGAAATAGCAATGTTTAATTCCAATACATGCTCCTCCAAATGAAACGTTCTGACTGTGTTAGCATATCGTCGCTGTGAACAAAAAAGATGCTAAAGCAGGAATTTGTTTCGATGAAATATTGAGAGTCAACTTGTAGCCATTTTGCCACATAACAAAGACTGCATTAATTTATCACCCAAGAACACAACATCATACAGAGTAAAAATTACTAAAAATGTACACTAAAACCCATTAACTTAAAGGAGTAGTTCACTTCCAGATCAAACATTTACACAATGTACTTACCCCCTTTGTCATACAATATGTTCATGTCTTTCTTTCTTCAGTCGTAAAGAAATTGTTATTTTGAGGAAAACATTTTAGGAATTATCCCCATATAGTGGACTTCTATGGTGCCTGCGAGTTTGAACTTCCAAAATGTAGTTTAAATGCAGCTTCAAAAAGCTCTAAACGATCCCAGCCGAGGAAGAAGGGTCTTATCTAGAAAAACGATCTGTCATTTTCTATATAAAAAAAAAAATAATAATAATAATTTATATACTTTTAACCTCAAATGCTGTCTAGCTCTGCCATGCGCATGTGTACTCTGTGTAATCTGGGTCAGTACGGTTAAGGTATGTCAAAAATTTTTGAAGTTGGAAGAGAAAATAAGATGGAAATTTTTCGACATACCCTAACTGTATTGACCTGGATTACATAGAGTACACATGCATATGGCAGAGCTAGACAAGACGAGCATTTGAGGTTAAAAAGTATATAAATCTTTATTTTTAATTTTTTAAAAATGACCTATCATTTCGCTAGATAAGACCCTTATTCCTCAGCTGTGATCATGTAGAGCTCTTTTAAACTGCACTGAACTCGCAGGCACCATAGAGGTCCACTATATGGAGAAAAATCCTGAAACGTTTTCCTCAAAAAACAATTTTTTTTACAACTAAAGAAAGAAAGACATGAACATCTTGGATGACAAGGCAGTGAATACATTATCTGTAAATTTTTGCTCTGGAAGTGAACTACTCTAATTTTAACTATTTGAATTTAATTACCTAAACTAACAGTGTTTTGGTCAAAAAAAAAAAATTATATATATATATATATAGTTATAATTCGCAATAAATGAGGGACTAACCAGCAAATACAGTGCTTTTTGTCATCATGTGTGCATGCAGGCAGAGCACATGATGTTGTTTTGATAAATGTGCACATGCAGGTCTGTTCACAGATGACAGATATGGGTCACTTACAAAGTTGAAAAGCAAAAAAGATCTCAGCACAACAAAAATCAGAAGTCACTAATGAGAGCGTGACACCAACTTACCACTTATACAAGCAATAAGGCACAATCAAGGGCAGCTGTGGCCACATAAAACCCAAACACAAAACATGACAACAAAACCACAAGACCTACAGAAGAGCCTTAAGCCTGCATTAGAAGAATAAGAGAAGTTGATTTTGATGAATGAAACCTAAACAAAAAGACTGAAGTGCTTTCAGCTGACCTATATGACATAAAGATCTATTGTTCCTCATGTCATCCGCATCACAGCCATGCTAAACAATAGCGGTTGGAATTATACTAAATATAAACCCACAAATGTGCATACGTTTTGACGTATTTCTAATGCCCATGGCATCATTATTTGTGATTATCGGTGATGCAGCACTAATGCAATATGCTGTATCCATTAGATGTCTCATCTCAAATCATTAACCTTTTGAAAAGAGATTAGCTCAGGAGGAAGCCGGGCATCAGGGAGGGATTCCTATTGTGACACAACCAGTGAGGAAATGCTTCCCTGAATCCCTGAGTAAGACAGCACGCTCTGTGCTTAGGGGGTGATCACTGAGGCAAAAAACCTTCAATATTGACATTCAGAATCAATCGGTTGAGTCAAAAATCTGTTAATCTCAATACAATACAGAAACATATACATTGACGCAAGGTCTATTTAAATCAAGAACGATAACTATAATGATAACTTTATTAGCGCCCACACCAACAGATGACAAGACGTTATTTATGACAACTAACAATGTCACTATAAAGTTTTAATAATCATTCTAATTCTTTGAAAATTAGGTAGGTCCAAACTCCACAACACATCTATATTGTTGAAATCACTTCAGAATGATTTGTTTCAGTGGAAGAACAATAAAAACATTGACAGCCAACTAAAATCCACCCAAGTGCTCAAGTATTTAAAGCAGCAGACAACACAAAAGGACAATAGCAGAACGCTATCTTCCTTTAGCGTGGATACTAATGTAGTTATAATTACAATTATCTTAACAGTTGTTCTTGATGTGAGCAGGCCTTTAAAATCGTGTGAATTTGTATTGGCGGTCAATGTTTTATTGCTTGCGTTATTATCATTATAGTCGTGGTGTTGATTATTAAAACTTTGTAATTATAGTTATCCTTGGTGTGAACACCCATTTAGTTATCTTTATTAATGTAAACACGGCTTTAAAGTTGGGTGGATTCTGATCGGCAGTCAATGTTTTTATCAGCTAAAAAAAAACAAACAAACAAAAAAAAAATTCCCCTGTGCCATTATAGTTAGAATTTGAATGATTATTAAACTTTATACGCATCTTTGACGCGTTTTTGAGCCATTAATTTTCTAACATATATTAGCCATAAGCATTGTTTCCCTAAAAGTTGAATATCCGCATACAGTTCAAGACTGTTGGTCAAACTACAAGCACCACCTGTTACAAACCAAACAGAAAACAATAAATATAATCTGATGATATAGAAGAATATAAATTGTATTAAACACATTTAACATTTCTGAGCAAGGCCTACAAAATCAACAATCAATGAACGATTACACAGCCACTGACATGTAATTATTAAATGAAATTATTAAAGAAACAGCTCACCCAAAAATGAAAATTCTGCCATAATTCAGAATAACCTCTCAGTTAGTCTCATGCTGATCCAAACGTGTACGTCTTTCCTTCTTTCTTCGGTGAGAAACAAAAAGGTGTTAGGTACTTATGTTTGACTGACAGCCACAATTGTATGGATAAAAAATGCAATAAAAATGAATGGCAGCTAAGGCGGTCAAGATTTTGGTTTTCGTACTGGACACAAAAAAGCAATATTGATAGCATTTTCATTTTAAGGTGAACTAGTCTTCTAAACACACATCTTTCTACAAAGACCAGAGTCTCAGACCTCTGTAATGGATTCTCTAATGGTCCCCCAGTGAAGACAAAAGCCTTCTAACAAATAATAAATAAAAACACAAATAAAAAATAAAAATGAAATAGAAAAGAGCTTTAAATATTAAACAACACCTATATCCATATAATTGATTCAACAAAATAAACGTAAATAAAATACACAGTAAATAAATAAATAAATAAAGCCTTCTCACGACATTGAATGAGCTTTCCTCCTGCTGCGGGCCAGAAGCCTCAGTGTTCAATGTTTTCAGCCCTTAACAGGAAGAAGGAACACGATATTTCACAAATCACCTGCCAGCTGTCCACAGCACCAATATATTTAACTGCTTTGTTGATAATCAATCGAGCTGACGAGATATCGATGCATATCTCATCTAAACAGCGAACAGAAACATGAAGTTATTCATTTCTGTCGCTAATATGAGACACAGGGCGAGTCGTGATGCGCAGTTATTGTTCAAACACTGAATACAGATTACAACCTCAATCGATCAATCAAGATTACCGTTAATTATAGGCAGGATTACCAGTCAGCTAACCAATATGAACTAATGGAGCTAACAGCTTGACAAACACCTTTAGCTCGTTAGCTATAGCAGCTTTATTTCTTTCACTCACTTCCACGATGAACTTCGCCAGAGGCTTCAAGGGGGAGATGAATACTGAGATACCAGCGTCTGTAGATTATGTGACACCTTTTCTGAATAAAATCACTGTTGATATCCGCTACCCGCTTTTCCTCCTTTCTTTAGTGTTCCTGCAAGTAACGTGAACCTTTCGCTGTCGCCAAATGACTTCCGCTCTCGGACTCTAAGGAGATTTCAAAACAAAAGTCCCTGCGATCACCAGGGTCATTTCTGCTACGCAATCCATTTTTGAATTCTGTCATTTTTCAACAACAATATGTCTGTGTTGTTGTTTCTGTAAAATAGACTTTCATAAATATGCTCTGTTCAAGCTCAAGTATTTAAGCTTTATTAAACACAGCTTGATTATTTACACAGTGGCGAGAAAATGAACAGGATGCTTAACAGGATGGAACCTAACAGGACGAAAATAAAGATCTAAAGCTAGCCATTTCTAATTACAGAGATAACATGAGGACGTTAACTCAGTATCTTACGACACCTTTATAAAATCATTTCTGCACATGCAACTGAGATAAAATTATAAGACAAATCAACGTGACAGAGCACGAAATAATTCACGAAATATGTTGCTAAATTGTTATATGTTGCTATGTTGCTTTCCTGCAAAAAGTGCATCTTATTTACGACCTGTCATTTGCTAATTAAAGGGATATTACAAAAGACTACAACGATTAAAATGCCAATACTTGAGGGCACAGGGGAAAATATATATTGATTAACAAATTTTTTTTTTTTTTTTTAAATGAAGAAAAAAAAAGAACAAACAATGAAATAACCTTAAATATGTTGTAATAAATTTGTTAACTTTTCCATGTTAGAAGTTAGTGCAGCTCAAGTATGCTCAAACCAACCCAGTTCAAATAAATGTTATAGTTTCATCAAATTAAAATTGAGTAAATGATTATACGACATGATTTCTGGTTTTAGAAATTGTTTAATTTATTATTATTATTATTTAATTGTTTGTTTGTTAATTGTTTGTTGCCCATACATTAAGATTTTTATGGTGGTAACATTAAAAGGGACTGTATAATAGAAATGACCCACTAAGCAAAAAAGCACATTCCTGAAGTGTTCATAAGGCATTTAAATTTAAAACGACTAAAATAATGATCATCACTGTCATCATACACAATAATAATAAAGTAACAAAAAGACATGCTCTGTTTACACTCAACACTGCAATTAATTCATAGCATTTGTATCATTCCTAAAATAATTAATAAAGAATTGACATCTAATTTAACATTTAGGCATGCATATGAACTTACAAACAAATCATTCTCGCCCTGACACTGTGATAAACGACACTGAGTGATTCATTCATAAATTATCACCTCCAGTTAATCTCACATTCATTTCTCTCGTTTGCAGCAGCACTGCTATATTTGTGTTATACCGCTAGAAATAACTGGAGAAAATACATGAAGGTGCCCAAACGTTACAGACTTTTATTGGTGATTGAACAGGCTACTCTACAAGGTATTATGTTGTGTGTAGCACCTCCTGGTGGATTTATTGTAAATGTTAAGAAATGACGGAGCCATAAACATTTTTAAACGTATTTAAAACATATATAACATTTTTTAAAAGTCTCTTCTACTCACCATGCCTGTATTTATTTGATCCAAAGTACAGCAAAAACAGTACAGTTTTAAAATACATTTAAAATAACAGTTTTCTATGTGAATATATTTTAAAATATATTCAGATAGAAAGCAGTTATTTTAAATAGTAAAAATATTTCACAATATTACTGCTTTTGCTGTATTTTGGATCAGATAAATGCAGAAGAGAATTCTTTAAGAACATCAAAAATCTTACTGTCCAAAAACTTTTGACTTGTAGTGTATATTTTTCAAAAATTGATATGTATTTATTGTACGTAGTTGTCAAGTGTGTGTCATTTATAAAACAGAATTTTTAGTGTATTACTAAATGAACAATGGCTTTTTTTTTTCCTCATAAATGCCAGATAAGGTCAGGTTGTCATGTGTTTAAAATATTACAGATGTATTATTTACATATACATGTTATTGATAGTAAACAATGTTTTTTTTTATGACAGCTTTGTACCTTTTATTTATTTATTTATTTATTTTTGGCTGTTTCTTGTTTTATATTAGATTTAATACTGTAAAATAATATGCTGTTAATATGCTGTGAAGTAAATATCAGTGTAGCTTTTTAAACTGAATGATTTTTATATCAAAAAAGATGTGACATAAAACCGAGTGAATATCGTCTTCTCAGCCTACAGAGAGCGCTGTTGCTCTTATTATTACTAATGACTTGCAAAAGCCTCAAATATTATTTACCTTTAAAGTTTAATTTTCACATTGTAATGAGAGCAGTATTTACTAAGGTGAGAAAAAGCAAGTATATAAAACCCTACAAGTACAACTGCTAAGATATTCCGCCGTTAGTTGTGTGAACCTGAAAGGGTTAACCCGTGTAATTGGATCAATGGGCATAATGCGGAGCCCCAGCATCTAATTTCATCGGTGAAGACTCCTCATACGCGCCTGCTGCTGTCGCTGGAATATACGCTATGAGTTACTGATGACGATGGGCCTGTTTTCTAAAAACAACCTGTTGAAAGTGTTTCTCCATGATCCTGCCTCCTGGTAAATGTGTATGGGAGATATTATTTCGCCGCTTGGTTGCCATGGCAGAAAGGGAAGGTGTCTGAGCGGTGTCAACTTTTATTCACATGGCGCTTTTCTCGCTCTGAACGCAGTCTGCATGTTAATGTACTGGAGATAAACCGCTTCACATCGCATTGAGGAACTCCGGGAGAGTTTGACGACTTGGGACATCGAGTGCATAACTGTTTTCGCCTGGATAAGAGCGAAACAACGAGTAAGTGGATTTCAGTATTTGAATCGGTTATGTTAGTATCTCTGTGGTGATAAAGTGGACACATTTTTGCCTCAGGTCTGTGTGTGAAGGGTTTATTTGTCCAGGGCATTGTAGAATATAAAGCCAAAACACGATAAAGAGAATAAACAAGTCCGCAACAAGTTTTGTAACGTATTTATCTAACGGAATATGTGTAAGCCTGTTGTGTGCCACCCAAAGTTCGTCGAACATCCGTTTCCTTTGACACTGCAGTCATACAAATCCCTTGAAATTTGATGAGGCTTCACCCTTTGCTATTTGAAGAAAGGGGCTAATGTCTGCAGGCTACTGATATTACCTGTATTGTGATTAAAACAAAATACACATGGGTGTTTCTTTAAATATGGGCACCTTGGGCCTGTTGATTTTTGCAAAATAAACTTTTAAAACACCCTCCACTCACCCAGTTTAAAGTATTGTCCAACAATATTGCTAACATTTAATGTATCCTAAATACACTAGCAGTCAAAAGTTTTTGAACAGTAAGATTTTTAATGTTTTTTTTTTAAAGAATTCTCTTCTACTCACCAAGCCTGCATTTATTTGATCCAAAAAACAGCAAATTCGGTAATATTGTGAAATATTTTTACAACTTAAACAACTGCTTTCTATTTGAATATGTTTTAAAATGTAATTTTCCTGTGATCAAAGCTATTTTTAGCATCATTGCTCCAGTCTTTAGTGTCACATGATCCTTCAGAAATCATTCTAATATGCTGATTTGCTGTTCAAGAAACTTATTTCTTGATAATTATCATTATCAATATTTAAGAGAATATCAGCCAAAGATCAGCATTTACCTGAAATAAAAAGCTTCTGTAACATTTTACACTGTACTATTCAAAAGTTTGGAGTCAGTATGATATTCTTTTTTTTTTTTTTTTTGGAAAAAAATTATAGAAATTAATACTTTTATTTAGCAAGGGTGCTTTAAATTGATCAAACATAATGATAAAGACATTTATAATGTTACAAAAGATTTCTATTTCAGATAAATGCTGTTCTTCTGAACTTTTTATTCATCAAAGAAACCTGGAAAAATTTAACTCGGCTGTTTTCAAAATAATAATAATAATAATAATAATGAATGTTTTTTAAGCAGGAAGTCAGAATGATTTCTTAAGGATGATGTGACTGGAGTAATGATGATAAAAATTCAGCTTTGAAATCACAGGAATAAATTACATTTTAAAATATATTCAAATAAAAAACAGTTGTTTAAATAGTAAAAATATTTCAAAATTGTACTGTTTTTGCTGTCCTTAGGATCAAATAAATGTAGGCTTGGTGAATGCATCACATCTGTCATATTTCATTTTAGGCATGTTCTTTGCCATCAGTGTCTCTTGGTAGAAAGTACTCTATTAGTAAATTAGTACTAAAGCACAAGTGTTAGTACCAGTACTTAGTATTTGTAATAGTACTGTTAGTACTAAAACTATGTTATCAGGGGCAAATTTGGTGGATTTATGTTACAGTGGGGCAAAATTCAGTTGATTATAAATCATTTTCACAAATATTGAAATAGGTTATTTCACTAATTTATATTGATATATGATTGAAAGTCTGGGTGAAGGATAAAAGGATACATTGAAAAGTTGCTAAATAAATTAAAGTATGGTTAAAAGTTTCCATGTGACCAGCTGAAAGCTGTTAGTTTTAGTAAAAATTAACCCTCGGGACTTCAAAAGTTGCAGAAACACCCAATACAATTATATTCTGAATATATAATCTTTTATTTATATACAAATAGGGATTTGTACCACTGTTTGTGCTGGCAGTATCAAACAGGATCAAGGTTCAGGAGAAATCATTTGTTTTGTTTTCTTACTCCAGATTGCAGATGAATGGAAATTGATGGCAATTGATTAGACTGCCAGAGCAAATATTGCAAGTTCAGTGAAGAATAATCATTGTACAACGGCCTCTAAAATCACTCTGTAAGTTACTTTGGATAAAACGTATCTGCAAAATGTCAAAGTGCAGTAAAAGTTAAATCAGAGATTAGACTGTGCGTTGTTTTGAATGCGGGCCAAGGGCTTCATGCTCTTTAGTAATTAGGGTTCTGCACTTTCAAGGGAAGAGAGTTAAATTGCAGATGCGTGAGCTCAGGTGATCCCATTCAGCTGTCTTTGTTGTGTTCCCGTGAAGCCTTATGCCTAGATGCTTTTTGTATTGCTATATTTAATCATGGAGACCTTTCATCGATGCTGACTGAACTTAGACTAAACTCACTGGGGCAAACGTAGGAAACTATCTCTGTTGTTGTGCGTGGTGCTGGAGGACGCTGGGTGGAGAACAAAACTGCCTTTGTTTTTCTTCATGCCTACACAAGGACCCAGAGTGCACTGAGCCTTTGAGAGCAGGGCTATATTGAGCTGTCCCGATGCCAAATTCAGGATTCTTTGACAGATCAGTGTTCCCAGGAAGATGTGTGGAAGGAAGGAAAATGTGGGGTTTTAAGGGGAAAATAGTCACATGTGTCTGATCTTTCAGACTGGTGGTGTCTTTTTGTTCTAAATAGTCTTTCTGAAAATTTGCATTATGCTTTTAAAGAAAATGTTATGGGTTCAATGGATTTGGTGTTGAAACATGCAGAAACAAATTAAAATAATAACATGGTGAGAACCCTTAATAATTGTGACAGGGTCAGTAAGAAAACTTGATCTTTTTATGGTTAGTTTTGGTTGTAAAACGTCATGTGGTGCAATTCCTTTAAAATGTGATCTGTATGAATTAGTGATTGATAACTAAAACTATACTTTACATTGAAAACTATTTTAACAGTAGTTTCTGAATGTCGAATTAGGTAATTTTGGTAGCTAAAGTTTAGTAACTCTTATTTTCCAACACTGTGTTGCCAGTATATATAATAAGCATTTTATTATGACTGTAATATTTAAATTATTTTAAATATATACACTACCAGTTTAAGTTTTTAAATGTTTTTTAAAGAAGTCTCTTCTGCTCACCAAGCTTGCATTTAATTGATCTAAAAACAACTTTTTGAAATCTATTTACTAAGTAACTGTTTTCTATTTGAATATATTTTAAAATGTAATTTATTTCAAAGCTGAATTTTAGCATCATTACTCCAGTCACATGGTTCTTCAGAAATTGTTGTAATATTCTAATTTGCTACTCAAAAAAAACTTTATTATGTTGAAAACAGCTGAGTAGATTTTTTTTAGGTTTCTTTATATTATAAATGTCTTTATCACATTTGATCAATTGAAAGCATCCAATAAATTACATTTATTGATTTCTGAAGGATCATGTGTCTGACACTGAAGACAGGAGTAATGATGCTGAAAATGTAGGTTTGATCACAGGAATAAATTACATTTTAAAATATATTNAAATAGAAAGCAGTTATTTTAAATAGTAGAAATATTTCACAATATTACTGCTTTTGCTGTACTCTGAATCAAATAAAAAACAGGCTTGGTGCGCAGAAGAGAATTCTTTAAAAAACATTAAAAATGTTACTGTTCAAAAATTTTTAACTGTTATTGCATTGTGCCTAGGGATGTAACGATTACCGGTTTGACGATAAATCACCGTAAATTTCCCCACGGTTAGTATTACCGTTTCATATTTTAATTATCATTATAAACGTATTCGATTACCGCGATTTGAACAACTGATGATAAATAAATATCGTTCGCACACAGCACGCACAGTAGTTTCGTTTTTGTGTGAAAAGACGGCGGAAAAGCTGGGATGTTTTAAAAGGGTGTTAATGGCATAGGCGCCAATGATCGAGTTCCCATGGAAAAACACAAGATAGTCTCTGTTCATTTTAACCAATAAGAAATGGATTGCAGCTTTTACGACTTAATTTCTCATTTGCATCCTACATTTGAAGCTGTTTTTTGGCATTATTTTAATGGTAAATGTCAAAAGTGCATTATAGTATGAGAGGGTGCCAGCATGAGTCCCTCAAATTGCAGCGGGGTTGCTTTCCCAAATATATAGCGATCACGGCTCTGCCCTCCCTCAGAATTTACGTATGCGCCTTCAAACTTTGTCCTGTGTACACACGAATAAGTGTTTATTGTAAACAGGTATTTATTCAATCATTTTATGTAGTGAAGTGCAACCCTCATAGAAAGAATGTTTGTATTTGGTAACTAATGTATTTGCAGTCCGTGCGTTTCACTTCGCAACTGGGGGTTGGGCACCCACCGGCAGAAACATAAATCAGGAATTATACAAATTAAATGAATATAAGAATGAATTAATTATGTGAATGTACGTCTGAAGGTTCTGACTGCCTTCAGAAAAGACTCAATGGCAAAATCTTCATACCCTTACATCCCTAATTGTGCCAAATATTGTATATATGGACACTATATGGCCGATCAGCTCCTCTGCTGTTGAGACATTGCCATCCGTATTAGCCATTTTTTTTCCCCTTACATCTGTTGATCTTTGTCATAAGCAGTAAGTCTTCTCACGTACTTTCTGAAGTGAGATTAAGGCACAACATTGACTTCCGCCAGTCTGCTATTGTCAGTCATCCATTTATGAAATTAGGTCATGGTTCCCAGTAAAATAATCCGCTGCTGCTGTCAGTTCAGTCCTGCTGCTCTGGAATATACTAGAACTAAACAAAGTGTCTGGGCGAGTGGAGCCTTGTTTAGTTGTATAGGAGTGTTTAGCATGGGAGGGCCTGATGATGTGAACACTCGTGTGCTCCATGTCTAATTAGAGCAGCATGCCTGAACCTGACAGAAGGTATGTGCTATATGTCATAGGTGATGTCACATTCCATAGTGGACTTCTTTTTGGAAAGGGCACGTGAAATCTACAGATGTTCACAGTCATAATTAGTAGAAGTGTGATATTTTCAGCACATGTTGTGCATTGTAGTTAAATATATAAATGTGTTTCTTAATTTTTAGCAAACAGTTGTGGTGCTCAATACACATTACGTGATACACTACCATTCAAAAGTTTGGGATAAGATGATGATGATAATAATAATAATAACAATAATAATACTAATAATAATAATAAAAAAAATTGACAAGGAAGCAAAAAAAGTTTTATTTAACAAGGATGCAGATTTAAGACATTTTAAAATGTTCTAAAATAAATCAAATAAATGCAGTTTTCTGAAGGATTGTATGACACTGAAGACTAAAGTAAAAATTAATCACATGAATAAATTACATTTTAAAATATTTTACAAATAAGAGATGGTTCTTTGAAATTGTAATGTTTTACAATATTACTTAAATACAAGAGGATTCTTTTTACAAGAGAATTCTTGCATAAACTTCAAAGAAATCTTAATTATTCCAAACCTTTGATAAATAGTATACCATCTTTGCATTCATCAAATAAATGTATCAATAATATAATTGTTTTCAAAAACTGCAACAT
>JAHKKF010517591.1:8126-21723 GCA_019740295.1 Labeo calbasu | reverse complement strand
AAAAAAAAAAAATTCAATAACAGTGTTTGGATTTGAAAAATGGATAAATGTGTTTGTGGAAATCAGGCTTGTGCTGTGTGTAAGCTATTGTGTAACAATTGCACAATTATAAAAACAAAAATGCACTGCATGATCAAACATTTAGAGATAAATATATATTTTTGAAAAATGTCTAAAAAATGCTCTCCTCTCACAAGAGCCAACTAAGTGGGGAGTTCCCCAATTAAAAAAAAACAAACAAATCCTGATTGGAGTATCGCTATAAATAATTATACATGATAAAAAGAAGGCCGATCGGCCTTAAAAATCCTGATCGGAGCACCCCTATTAGCATATTTTAAACCCCAGATAAATGGAATCCTGAGTTACTTGTTTCACGTTTCACATTGTTCATAATTTACACTGGGTTAACAATTAATCCTGGATATTGTGACGTTTCGCACTGTACATTCCTGAAACTCAGGGTTAACATTTTGTGTGTGTGTGTGTGTGTGTGTGTGTGTGTATTTGCTGCGTCCTGTAATTGATTTGATGAGCGCAGTATGTGACCTGGCTAGAGTTGCACTGGTCAACCAGCCATAAATCAGGCTAAAGGCACCCCCTAAAAAAAAATGTGCTTTTCACTGTGCCCACTGTTGCAGAAAAATACATACGTTTGTATTGAACATTTATGGAGCAACAGATTTTGTGTGAAAATAAATCATGTACGTCGTTTATTTTGATTGAAAATCTCATAAATGTATGAGGTGGCAGGGGGGGTAAAAGGCTCACCAGCATGGGGTAAAAGCCACACAGTATTGATACAAATGTTTTAGCTAAAATAATGTGTGGTTTTTTTTTTTTTTTTTTTTTTTTTTTTTTTTTTAATAATGTATAATGCTGTTAAGAATGTTAATAACAATTTTAATACTTGTTCAAAACAATCACTTTAGCAAAGTTTGTACTATTTTCTGCTTGCTTTGATAAATAAAATAATTATTTTTGTTCAATAAATATACTGTCATTAAACTGTTAATATAAAACATGTATATTTTAAAATGCAGAAACAAAATCATTTTAAAATGTGAAGATTCTGAAAGCATTGAAGGAGATCCCATAATAATTTAATATTGATTTACAGTAGTAACAACAATTTTTTTTTTTTTAATGATATGATTAATAGCATGCTTTAAATATGATTGTTTTATTTTAGACATGGTGATTATCATAATTAATCATGGTGATTAAGATGGACACCCAACATAATATATAATATTTACCATCTGAATCTAACAATGTCATGTCAACAAATGGAAGAGTCTGCCTTCTATATATCATGTTAATGATTGTGCCTTTTAGACCCAGCAGAAGCGGGGGCGCTTTTTACCCCATGTTGTTCTGGAAGTGGACTTCTCCTTAAATTCCAAATAACTATTATGTTACTTTTATGGTGCTTTTTTGTCTTTTTTAATAGCTTATCAGCCTTTGTTTTGCTTGTGTTAAATGGAAAAGGGCAGCATGATCATTTTTAACACCTCTATATTTGTGTTCCATAAAAGTAAATGTCATGGGTTTGGAACAGTATGAGAATTTTTTTTTATGAGTTACTCCACCCTGAAATGAAAATTTTGTCATCATTTACTCACCCTCATGCTGTTCCAAACGTTTTAACTATTAAACTTTAAATTATTGAACTTTAAAACTCACAATTTTTTTTTATCTTCTTTACAATCAACAGCTTTATTTCTGTCATCTTATAGTCCTGTCTTTTTGCCTATTAAATTTTGGTTCTTAGTTGTTTGTCTAAGAAAATGGTCTGTTTTGTAGTTATCTAACCTGATAGACTTTAGCACTTATCTAGTGAAAACAGCTAAACAGTGTCAGTGACCTATGAAATGTAAACTTCCCCAAAAGCAGGGCCCCTGACACCCTGTTAGTCTCTGAGCAACTTGTGCAACAAATTGTGAAAGGCGTTTATACAAATGGGAGTTCAGCACATCTGTCTCCTCTTGGGGAAGGGGGTTGCCCAGTTTAAGCGGTTACACTAGATTACAAATACCATGCATGATCGGCCATCTGCTGCTGTCTATTTTTCATCTGGCCTGATTGGTACAGTTTTCTATACTGTAAGAATTTAAACGGTTGTGGAAATGCATTGGATTGTACCTTTTAAACCAAAGCCTTTTTAAGGATGTGGGCATGTTCTAGGACACGGAAATTAAGTAAGTCCAAGCAACACTAGGAAGATTTTAATGTGGTTAGTCATGGGTAATGTTAATTGAATCAGGTTTTGAATTTCAGAAAGTTTTTGTCCTTTTGCGCTCCAAAAGCTGGTTTGGTATCCTAGTTCTCAAGGTTTCTTTGTCAACAGCAGGAATCTGTTAATACGTTTGTGCCACGTTGTTCTGTACAGTGTTTCAAAGGTCAGCAGGCAAGCATCGCTATTACTTTTGCTCGTACTTGGGTATGAGACAATGTTCAAATCCCTAACTTTAAATATAAAATTTTTCTACATAACTCATTGTGCACCACTTATGAACTTGAAAGTCTTAAATGGTGTGGTTCATTAAACCAGGTAAAACAAAAACAAAAACAGTGAAGTAGGGATCTAAATCGTATCTAGTACATTTGAGAATACTTTGACTGGGAACTTTAAGCAAATACATTTACATCTATGCTTTTATGAAATATTATTCAGTGTATATATCACATATATGATTTAAAGCAGAAGTTCGCTTCCAGAACAAAAATGTACAGATAATTTACTCAGCCCCTTGTCATCCAAGATGTTCATGTCTTTCTTTCTTCAGTCATAAAGAAATTGTTTTATGAGGAAAACATTTCAGGAATTATCTCCATATAGTGGACTTCAATGCAGTTTCAGTGCAGCTTCAGAGGGCTCTAAACTATCCCAGCTGAGGAAGAAGCGTCTCATCTAGTGTAATGATCTGTCTGGTCTTGTCTAGCTCTGCGTAAACTCTGTGTATTCCGGTTCAAGACAGTTAGGGTATGTCGAAAAACTCCCATCTCATTTTCTTCTCTAACTTTAAAATCACCCTACATCTCTGTTTTACCTTTTTTTGTAAAGGGGTGTTTGATCTTTGCTTGTTCACACTGGATCGGTACTTCTGCAGTGATGTTGGATGATTTTGAAGTTGGTGGGGAAAATAAGATGGGAGTTTTTCAACCTACCCTAACTGTCTTGAACTGGAATACACAGAGTTCACACAGAGCTAGACAAGACAAGCATTTGAGGTTAAGAAGTATATAAATTGTCAGTTTGTTTAGAAAATGACCAATAGTTTTGCTAAATAAGACCCTTCTTCCTCAGCTGGGATCATTTAGAGCCCTTTGAAGCTGCATTTAAACTGCATTTTTGGAAGTTTAAACTCATGGGCACTATAGAAGTCCACTATATGGAGAAAAATCCTGAAATGTTTTCCTCCAAAAACATAATTTCTTATCGACTGAAAAAAGAAAGACGTGAACATCCTGGATGACAAAACATTTAGCTTCTTAACTTCTCTTTTAAGTAAGGAATGATTGACAACAGGCTGTTGAATTATTAGAAAATAATGCACACCTGAAGTGGTGATGTGCCTGCAGCGCAAACCGATAATGCATTAACACAGCGCAGTTTAACTGTATAAATTATTTGTAGTTCAAGCCAGGGTTGCCAGGTTCATGATTTTCTCTTCACAAACGTTATTTGTAATGTGTCTCCAGTGTAAAAATCGCAAAGAGCTGTGTTACTTCTAATAAGAAATAAAGTCCTGTCTCTTAAATAATGTCCATTTTGTTGCAGAATTAAAATCATAAATGCCATTAAACCCTTTTATGTGGTGTGACCGATCACCGATGTCACTGTAGCACCAGTTCAAGCGTGAGTCTCATTCACTTTATTACAAATTATAGCACAAAATAAACATGCATGAACATCAGAAGGCATGTTTAAAAGAAAAAAAAAAAACAGTACAACTTACCGAAATGTGTTATGTCTCATATAATCGCTCGGTCAGCGTTTCAAGTGAAAGAAAGAGGTCAAATAAAACAGCTTATTAACAGTAACATTATGGACTTAACATTGCATTTACCTCAGAAACGTTATCCAGTGTTCACAGTTGGTTAGCTGTAAAAAACACTAGACAGAAGACTTTTTATGCAGAAGTTTTATGCAGTTGCAATTGAGTATACAAACATTTTTGAGAGTGATTATTATAAAATGGATAGCATTGAATATAATAGTTTGGTAGTTGATTTTAACCTCTAACATTAACCAATGACGTTATTTTAAAAAATCCTCATCTGACTTTTTGGACTATGGGGGGCACCATTATTTTGATGACGTGAAATGGCTGCGCTCTGTGAACTACTGGCGTTACCTGTGGCAATCTTTACCACAACACGGGTAAATAACGTAAATCTTTCATGAGCTTTCTATTACATTTTTAGCAAAAGACATCATTAATGTTATATTAAGACATACAAGTCATAATACCTGGGGTTCCCTTTAAAAAAACAAAAAAACTAAGGTTATTTGTAGATATCATTGTGAATAATCATAGCAACATACTAACAACCAGCAACTGTATTGTAACAGCCTAGCATTATAGTGGATAGAGCACTTTAAAAATGCTTAACAACCTTTTAGCAACACTTTAGATTGAGGTTTTGCAAGGGTAAAAACAGCACATTTATCTCCATGGGTGATGTAATCTAAATGGTGCTGTTGAATTTTGCTGTCGACATGCACTGTAGTTTGCCGTTTGTCATCCAGGCTGTCCTACTCATCTTTTGCACAGTAGATCTGAGAGCCGGCTGCTCTTCCCCCAGCGTTTTACTGACACAGCCGTGTAATTACAGCCGTCGTGGTCACGCCTCTCCCCAGACGTGCTCGTTTTTAGCTCGGATCTCCGTGGGAGTGCTGAGCTCTTTTACCTCGACGTGATGGACCAAACCAGAAGCACTGCTGTATGGCACAATAGAGCCCTGCACAATGAAAAAGGGGGCCGCACTCCTCCCTGCTTGTATTTCAATTTTACAGCTCTAGGATCTCTGAACATGTCCACTGTGTTGATTTACCTGTTGCTAGGCTTTTCAGCCATGACTCTGACAGTGGGTATTTGACACGTCGAGTCTGTGCCTAAAGGTCCTCTCTTCCATCTGCTCTCAGCTGTTGGAAATTGTTGCTTGCTAATGGAAGATGGTTATTAGGATCTGCTGTGTTCTTGCTCCAGCTCGGCAGGATCTCTAGGGCTTTGATTATTTCTGGAGTTCAACATGACACAGCTGCTTGCTGCTGTACTTGCAGTGTGACATGCTCCATGGGAATGGGTGTGTCTGGCTTCTTCAATGCCTTATGCATAGACTGTATTGTTGGGAATGCTTTGTGCTTTTTTTTCTCTCTTGCATTTCCTTGTAGTTTTCACATAGTTTCTTTTATATTCAGAAATAGCAGCACCTTGCTTTCCTAATATGTGGTACAGAGTGATATATAGACTAAATACTGTTTTTGTTTTGTTTTGTTGAATAGTACACATGCACCTTAGATTTGAAGTCATGGTTCTATATGTTTTTGGTACAACTGGCCGCAGTCCAAATTTGAAATATAAGAGTTGTTTCTCCCTCTCTCCCCCTCCTTTTCAGAGCTCCCATCAAAACAAGCTGTTTTTGGAGCTTGATTAAATGCTTTAATGTTTTAAAGGGCACCTATTATGCCCCTTTTTACAAGATGTAATATTGGTCTTAGGTGCCCTCAGACTGTCTGTGAAATTTCAGCTCAAAGTACCACACAGATCATTTATTATAACATCTGGAATATCTTTAAAAAAATGCTGTTTTGGTGTGTATCAAATGCAGATGAGCTGCATATTCCCACTCTGTCTTCAAAAGAGGGTGTAACATATAAATCTCTGCTTTACATGCCTACAGCAATAAACAGTCGGTAGAAGCAACATTACTGAGAGACATGATATGAACGAGAAAATCTGTTCATCTGTACATATGGGAAGCCAAACACATTGAAAGTGGGACGAAACCTGACTTGTCATCGAAACTGCTCAACGGACCGAGCCACGTGACCGACTCCACAGCGCAGGGAGGATGTGTTTGCTAGCGCAACCGAACTAACAGTGCAGCGCAAACTAATCTCTAAATCTCTAAACTAAACAAGAATTAAAAATTAGTAGCTTTAAAATTTTATATTAAACTATAAGAAAAACACACATTAGGCTAATGAATACAGAATACAAACGTCGAGCTAAACGACCGTACGCCCAATTTTCTGTTGTACGTTTGTTTCATAAATGAGGCCCAATGTGACATCACATTGCTTAGAGAACCAAAACAGCATGCCTAGCAGTCTTGCCAAGTTGGGCTAATTTAACACTGTTGCCGTGGGTTGTTTCTCATGTCCGTGGGTTGAAGCGACCCCAGTAATGTGAAATTTAGCCCCCAGAACACGATTTTTATCTGGGATCCCCCTCAAAACGCAGTTGGGCTACTTTTGGGCTAGTTTGAGTAGCTATTAAACAGGTTTTGTGTGAAAATTACTACTTTTTATTAAAAATAACATTTAAACGTTTGTCATTTTAAAACATTTATTTAAAAATTGTAAATACTGTTCTTAGGATAGGTTAGACCCTTTCTGAGGGCCTAGAGGGCCCTGACAGTTCCCCTCAGTTTGAAGTTTACTGTAGGCTTTTAGAGAGGGGTTCATATACCACTCACCAGATTTATGCAATGTTCTATCCCTGACAGTATTTTATGATTTATTAATAAAAATAAGAGATCCAAAATTTCAACTCTTGAATTGAACAAAATGCAGCTAGACTTTCGAACCTTCAATGTTCAGATTTCTATTCTCTAAATGTATGCAAATTATATGTGCATATTCAAATGACCCTTCGCGAAAACCCACCCTTCTTAGTATTATTGCTTTGTCCGACAAAGGGCCGCCCTCACTCTACACATCATGTTCTCAGGCAGTGAAAAATACAGAGCAGGTTACTTACGGTATAAAACAAGGTCTTTACTTTAAAATATTGTAATATTTTCATACAATAAATACCGTTTTGTGGCTCTTTAATATGTCATGATAGTTCACTTTGATCAGCCTTACCAGATCAATCCACACATGAAACGGTCGTCTTTTTTTGACCTAAAGCACGGAAAAACATGAACATCAGAACGTATTACATTTTAACCTCGTAAAAACATCAATACACACTTTTTCAAGTTTAAGTCCACCAAAGTTAATCAAAGTTAACCACTCACCTGATTTATGCAATGTTCTATCCCTGACAGTATTTTATGATTTATTAATAAAAATAAGAGATCCAAAATCTCAACTCTAGGAATTTTAACTCTCGTGTCTGACTGGTTTGTTGGACAAAATGTTATGATTGGTCAGATCACCTGTCAATCAAGCTTTTTGCGAAGGGTCACTTGATAATGCACCGTTCACATATTTAAAGATAACATTTTAGAAAACAAGTAATACAAAACAACTGTCTTAATGTACTGATCAATCATTTAGGGATGTGTGGTAATATCTAAATCTAAAATATACACATGTGGTGTATTACCTCGTGTGTCGCTTCACAATATTTCAAATGTTTATAGTAACATAATGTGAACTTTTTCATTTTTTTTTTATAATAGTAGACAGTATTCAATGCATACTACACTATAAACAATGATATGCTAGTATTCTGTACTAATGCTTGTATTCCAGACTTGAATTTTTAATTAGTAACTGGGGTTCAAGTGAAGCTTCCATATCAGTGCTCCTCCTGGCATGTTTGTGGGAAATACCATCATAAGGAGCTGACTTTCCACTCCCGCCCCTGCCTTCACCTCACTGGGAGGAAGTTCAGGGGAAGTAATCCAAGCTCTCTTTATTTGCTGGAAAAAACAAAGACTTCTCCTTATTTGCCCTACTGATCTTCAAGGAAGTGATGTCAGATGTAGATGAAATGTGCTTGAGCAATTTATTTTATTTTTTTTGCTTTAAAAGTGGCTAATTGTAGAAAGGCAACCTTTTTTAGCTTGCTAACAGTAACTGCCGGACTCTTAGCATGCTAAAAGCGATTGTGTTTCTAAAATGCTAACGCTAATGCAATAAGGACCAAAAATCATATCTTGTAACAGTAATTATGGAATGATTATGATGTTCTTACTTATTGGCACTCCATCTGTTTGACAAGTATGTGCGCTCCAGTAAATTCTGTGAAATTTGACTAAGATTGTCTTGTACCATGTTCTTTTTGAAAATGTGTAAATATAACTTACTATATAGTTTATATACTATAAAATTTTTTGACACGAAGATTTTGGAAACCAGGATTTAACCATTCAGTAAATTGCCAAAAACTGGTACATCCATAGCAAATGCTCTTTAACACTCTGTTAGTTCCCAAGTCCCCCTTGAGGATGCTAATTTTCCATTAGCATAGCCATTTTGGCCTGAATTGGAAGCAGATGCTTCTTCGAGGCCGATCCCACTCTTTCCCCCCGCTTGTTGTGTCTGTTTGAGGAAGCTATAAAACCTTGGCTAAGACAATACGGAGAGAACCCAAGGCCAGAAGCGGTGCTAAATGTATACAAGCACGGGAAGAGCATGTACAAGGTTCATTAGGTGTACACCAGCTCGTTCTGTTTAGGCTAAACATAGTTTATGTAATAGCCAAAGCAGTTTGTGTGTTAATAAACAGGTTATTTTTAGGTGATGATTAAGCGCCTGAGAGGCATAGTGTCCCTGTGAGCAATGGCGAATGGACACTTCCATGACATTGGACATATTTTTATCATCATTACCGTCTTGCTATACTTTTAAAAATAAAGGTTCCATATAAGGGGATTTTCCACAATTAAAAAAAGGTTCTTTATTGGCATTTATGGTTCCATGAATAACCTGTGAAATCCATGGAACCTTTCCATTGCACAGAAGATTCTATATGGTAGAAAAAAGTTTCTTTAGATTGTTCAAATATTCTTCACACTAAGAAAAAATAGTAAGAGTCAACTTTTCCAAATTGAGATTTATACATCATCTGAAAGCTGAATAAATAAGCTTTCCATTGTATGGTTTCCTATGATAGAAAAATGTTTGGTCGAGATACAACTATTTGAAAATCTGGAATCTGAGGGTGCAACAAAAATAAAATATTGAGAAAATCACCTTTAAAGTGGTCCAAATAAATTTCTTAACATTGCATATTACTAATCAAAAATTAAGTTTTGATATATTTACAGTAGGAATTTTACAAAATATCTTCATGGAACATGATCTTTACGTAATATCCTAATGATTTTTGGCATAAGACAAAAATCAATAATTTTGACCCATACTATGTATTTTTGGCTATTGCTACAAATATACCCCAGCAACTTAAGACTGGTTTTGTGGTCCAGGGTCACAAATGCTTGTCTTGCACTTGTTGGACGGGCAACACATGATGTAGGTAGAAGTTTTGACCCAGTGTTTACAAAGCGAACATGCAAACAAAAAAAAAAAAAACCTTTACAAAAAAACAATGATGTTGGATGATTTTGAAGTTGGAGGAGAAAATGAGATGGAGTTTTGTGCCCTACCCTACCTTTTTGAACCGGAGTACACAGACAAAGAACTAACCATGTGTGACCTTTCGAACGTGATTAACAAAGTCGTGAAGTTGTAGAGCTACAGTTGTAGAGAGTTGCATCCCAGAGCTAGTGCACGACAAGCATTCGTTGTTAAAAAGTATATACATTTTTATCTGGATGATATAGGGGTGAGTAAATTAACCGGAAAATATATTCTGGAGTGAACCAATACTTTATTAGAGGCTTTTGCACCAGTAGGATGTTTTCATAGTTCCTGAAACTAATGGTGGATATACCCAATTTTTGGTGTGTTTGCAACCCAGGAACTGATAATGATTTGATTTATAAGAACACCTTGAACTAAGTCCCTAAATTACACCTAGAGAAACTAAATTAGCTCCTGTTTCAGAGTAGGGTCTAACCCAGCACAATAGAAACTCCCAGTGATGTAACTGTACAACGCATGCAATACAAAACAATAGCACCCAAGATTTTTAACACAGAACTAACTTTAACCATGAACATGGAAAACAGCAATAGATGGACCGACAGCAAAGTCCAGGCACTTCTCTGTCCTCCATCGTCCAGTTATTGACTTTGTTGTATGTCACGTTTAAATAATGACACTGTCAGCCAGTTTATGTCACTTCAGGGTTCCTACTGGCAGTGAAAATGCAGCAAGACTCATTAAAAAGCATGTCCAATTAATCAAAACCATGAAACTTACACAGTTTAAAAGCATTTTATTAAAAGTTGATCTAAAACTGCTTTTTTTAAGGCCTGATGAAATGTTTTTTTTCCCTAAAATTCAGTAGTTGTTTTTTAAACAAATTATGTGTGTTCCATTAATTTTCTAGATTCCATTTTAATTGATTCATTAAATTCTAATAATCAAAAGTATGTCTAAGTAATTGATTTTATAAATAATTAATGTATTATTTTATTTATTTATTTTTCTTTCCTTTTTTTTCTGGTAAATATTTCTAGTAAATATTCCTTAAATATAATGTTTTAATAATCTTTTTATTATTAGTAGGAGTACTATAATTACAATAAGAAATATATTTCTGTCACAGTTTCTTCAGGTTAAGCCAAACTTTTGTATGAACTGGTTGCTTCGAAAAGTTTGTTTGTATATGATATGACAATAGTTTTTTTTTTTTCTCAAAAGAAATGGTAAAATGCTCATGAAGTGACTTTCGGAGGCATTCTAGATTGTAGATGTATATATATTTTAAATAGTATTTTTGTGACCTAATATTCAGAGACACTTGTCTATATTGTCTATATTGCGTTTTAAGTGTACTTTTGATTTATTCATCTCAAATTGGGCAAATTCAGTGACATTCTGCGTTTTATAAAGAAAATTCCATTTTTATGACATGATACCGCAATTCCGTCTGCATTTTCATAGGGCCCTACTAAAAGTCAGCTACTATAACTACCCAGGTCAAAAGACCGTAATGTGAAACACCCATTTTTGGAACCTTTATTTATAAGAGTGTGCAGCAGTGCCATAGAAGAACCATTTTGGGTTCTCCAGAAAACCTTTCAGTAAACAGTTCTTGAAAGTACCATTTTTGTTCTTAGTGTAGAACATTTTAATGATCTAATGATTTTGTGTGATGGAAAATTTCCATTAAAGGTTCTTTATAGAACCATCAATGCCAAATTAGAGAACATTTGCTTTTAGTAGAACACTCAACATTTTAACCAGAAACAAATTAGTGGGAGGACCCGGGTGACGGTGGCATCATATTTTTTTTGTGACTCCACCCAGATTGGTGCGAAGAAGCTTCTGCCTCACCTAGGTTGCCTTAGGCAAACACAAAGCTGCTCAGAAGTAAGACTGGCCTACGCTGGCTTGCTTTCTGTATTGGAATACAGGATTACTGTGCCTGGGCGGATGTCTTAACTGTAGAGGCCAAGGAGCGTCGGCTCACAACAGGTTGCTGGCAAAACCGTAGTGAAATATCTATGGAATATATTTTTAATTTTTTGCCTGCGCTTAGTTATTTGGATTGTACTTGAGGGCCTGTGCCATGTAGAGTAGAGACTGGATGAACTAGTTTCTTCTCTGGCAAGACTGCTGTATTTGGTTGTCTTATTTTGTTACATCAGACTTTGGCTATTACTAACCACAATTGTTTGCTCTATTTAATACCTTTCTTTCTTTTGATTGATTTATTTCTTGCCTTGTTCTTCACAGTTTGACAGACAGCCGCCATCATTCCGTGCTGCAAGGGTGACCCCAAAATGTCTTCCAACGGCGATCTGCAAGACGTTGGGACCTGGGACAGCTTCTGGGAGGTGAGCATCCTCGACCGCAAATGCACATATGCACAAAGATCTTCTTGGCAGGGTTGGCTGTGTACTGTGGCGTCCAGCCAGGGAGTTAGAGACTACAGGAATGGATCCCTGCAGATCCGACATTTCCATGAAATCTCTAAGAGGTTTCCACCCTTTGCGAGATTTATAGTAGTACTACCCCTTCTCCACTGTTTCGTCAAGCATACTTGGTCAGGTCCGTACTTGCCTTGGAGAAGACAGATATGAAGTGCATTTAGATAGTAAAGTGAAACGTTTATTTTTCCGTCAGTCTTATTGTCAGTGTAGTACAGAAGGTATTTTGTGGCAGAATGGGGGAGTTTGTGTCACTATGCAAAATGTGCTGCTCCCTTAATCTAACAAACTGCTTATTTTCTTGCATCATCGTGTGTTTAGTAAGGGCCCTTCATATACACCTGCCTGCAGCTGAAAGATACACATAAAAAAGTTTGTTTTAAGTTTATGATATAATATCAATTTTATGTCACAACCAGGTGTAAAAAGTTGTATCAGATGTGTTAGTCACTTGACATTGTATAGAAATTACAAAGATTAGCCGTGACATTATTTTTTATTTATATATTTTTAAATGGTAGCTAAGGTAAAGTTTGCCAAATGCGTCAGGGTAAGCTGTGTCAGTTGCTCAACTAATTGTGAGCTTTGCCTTCAAATGATAAGATCACTGAGTCAGTGAGTTAAACGTGAGAACCGGATCAGTCAGATTCATAAATAAAATATTCCCAACTCTTTGTGCAGCATTTTAGTATGACTGTCTAACGTGACTTTCGCTGTTCAGCCTGGGAACTACAAGAGGACGGTTAAGCGCATTGACGATGGCTACAAACTATGCAATGAGCTGGTCAGCTGCTTCCAGGAGCGTGCCAAGATTGAGAAGGGCTATTCCCAGCAGCTGAGTGACTGGGCCAGGAGATGGAGGGGTGTTGTGGAGAAAGGTGAGTGTGACTTTGAGACAGTTCATCCTTCTAAAGTAGACGTGTCTCTCGACAGTTACATCAACACATTCTATTCTGATGAGTTGACAAGTGCTTCTGTCAAACCCTTAATAGCTGCAGAGTAGTTTCTAAGTTTGGGGAAAAGAAGGCGTGAAAGTGCGAAATGGAGTAAAGCCGCCTCTGTCGCTTGTATTATGTCAGTGATCTATCACTTTATATTGTGCTTAATTCCTTCAGCAACCAGTTTATGTTGGGCGTGCTGGATTTTGACTAAACTACCTGCATGCATGGATGTGTTTTGAGCACTTGCAAAAATAACAGAAAGAACAGTAAATCGTAAAAATTAGATTTGAAAAATAAACTGTAAATGTACAGAGTGTAAACAAAGCCACGGCATCTTGTATTGACCTTAAAGGTAACCTATTATGCCCTTTTTTTTACAATATGTAACATAAGCCTCAGGTGTCCCCTGTGTCTGAAGTTTCAGCTCAAAATACCCCCACAGATAAATTATTATATCATTTTGAAAATGCCTGTTTTTAGTGGAAGCAAAAACACGAGTCCGTTAGGGCTGTGCCTTTACAGTTCGTACTTCAGATATTCTGCCAAAAGACATCTATTTGGTTTTGATGAGCATGCTCTCTTCACTTTTATTTATCGTTGTTTTTGAACCAAAGGTTTTGTTTCCAAAGCTTCAGTACATAACGGCACTTACGTCTGTCTTACGAATATACTGCAAATGATCTAAAGAA
>JAHKKF010517587.1:0-12702 GCA_019740295.1 Labeo calbasu | reverse complement strand
ACAGTCGAACAAAGGTATATATGTTCGTGCAAAGTAACGTTACGTTAGCGCATATGGAGGAGGTGGGTCATCGATTTGAAAAGGTAAGGAATTGTTTGGGAAATAGAAACAGCGAGTCGTCATTGCTACCATTAGCAATGCATTATCTGAGCGTGTTTCTCTGTCGTTATGCTGAAACGCCGAGGAAAACAACATTAGCACGTCTATGGTCCGACCGAAATGTGGTATTACAGTACATCTTTACGAAATATTTGGCTAATCGCCTTTAGTAAATTTTTGCGACACATAATTACTTCGCAAAACATCTCTCGTAAAGCATAAACATAAGTAACAGAAGAAAAAAAAAAACTTATTGTGTAGGACTCGTCACTTGCCATTGGAAGCTCCTTGTAGCAGCCTACGTTCCTGCGGAATCCTGCAGTGTAGCTGGCAACCTGGAGTCAGGGGGGAGGGGGAGGGGATACGCCGCTCTACAGTATTTTGAAAGTGATTGCAGTACCAGTTTTGGCCACAATCCTACATACGGTTCCTTTAAATGAAACGTTCTTTCAAAATCAAAATATTGAGTTGAACCAAAACGCAACTGATTCAAGTCAGTTTGACACAATGCAATTGTTTAAATGGAAAACCTAACACAATTGTGTTAAATGAAAAGGATTATTTTAAATGAACTGAACAGTGTTGTGGAATCATTTTTTTTGAGTGTAGGGATGTGCAACAGCAATCGAGTACTCAGCCGTGACAGCAATGATCGATCATGAAAACGATGATTGTGGAATTTTTTTTTTTCTGATTGATTGTAGCAGCACTTTGGGCGCCACCTCTTCGCAGTCCAAAATATCGATGTGAGAAGAGAGAGATGCATGGCTTCGAAGTCACGTAGTGATGTCTGGGTTAGCTACATGCATATCTGCTTAATTCATTAGAATGCGTTGAGATGTTAACATTTAACATACTGAATGTGCTGCATATTACCAGTGTTTAGTTTAAAGCTCAAATGCAGTGCACGATATTGACTGAGTTTGAGACGGTCATATTGCTTTTAGATGTTTTTTTTTTAAAAATACTGATATTAATACTGAAAATAATGCAGCAGTGCTTTTTTTAGTCATATTTGTTCAACAGTATGCATACTTCAATGTCAGCTGTTTTCGGAATTCACATGGCTATGAAAGTGCATCACAGAGCTCGCTTGCTCTCGCTCTCTCTCGCTATAGCGCGTAACTTAAAGTTCATTGGCATTTCATGAACACAGCATTCTAATTAGAACTTTATAGAATGTGAAATCTATATCTACTTTCATGAAAGCGCAACACGGAGCGCTCTCTCTCTCTCTCTCTAAAGAGTGTAACAGAAAGTTCACTGGCATTTTTTGTGCAGATAGTTGTAATGTTACATCTATGTTATATACTACGAGTTATTTGATTAATATCATAGTATATGTCATAGAACAGGCTTCAATTGGTATAAAGTCACTCTTGGGATGCATTGGGGTATTACATGCTGAATGCGCTGCAATGCCCGATATTGATTGAGTTATTTGAGACGGTCATATTGCTTTTAGACGTTTCTTTTTTTTTTTTTTAATACTGATGTTATAACGCAGCAGTGCTTTTTCCATCATATTTGTTTAACAATAGACATAATTCAAATCCTACGGTTTCGAAAATGCACAGGCGATTTATGGAATCACTTAATGATGTAGATGAAAATATAGCACAAATTTGCCATAAACATTTATAATGGTTAACTTTATAGAAATCTATAGTAAATTCTGTCCTTGTTTCAGCGCACTGTTATGAAAACGCATCACGGCGGGAGCTCGCTCACTCACTCTCTCTCTAGCGCGTAAGTTAAAGTTCACTGGCATTTGCATTCTTTTGTGCAGATACAAGCTGTAATGTTACCAAGTTATCTGATTAATATCATAGGATGCGTCATAGAGTGGGTTTCAGTTTATTGGCATGAAGTCACTCTTCACCTCAGGCAGCTATTCCTTTTTAGATGCTTCTTTATTAATAACATTACTGCATCATAATCATAATCAGAGTCCTAATCATGTGTTCATGTTTTCAAAGACAGATATTTATGTTGTGTTTTTATTTTTAACATTCATTTTCTTAACAGTCTTCAGAGTTTTTTTTTCATTATATCCATTATGGCCATGCCCCGCCCCCCACACAAGCCGCGCCCTCGATTACTCGTTTTTGAAACCTATCGATGATCGAAATAAGAAATTTCCCAAAAAGCTCATCCCTAAAAATAAACAGCTGTGGATCATTCAAAACACTAAGAATCAAGTGTATGTAAAATATTATTTTCTCTTGTGGACTATATGCAAACATCTTTTATGAGAAATATCTTATTCAGGTCAGTACTAAATAAAAAAATAACATGCATTTTGTACGATCCCTCTTATTTTGGTAAAATAATTAACATTTTGCAGATTCTGCAAGGTGTATGTAAACTTTTGACTTCAACTGTAAATAGACTGGAAAAGAAATCCATATGAATTTAACTTTAAATAATGAACAGATTTAATTTAGGCTTTTCATTAAAATATATTAATTTTAATTTAAATATTACAGGTTGTAGCATTGAAGGTCATAATATTAAATGGAAAGTTCACACCAAAATGAAGTTTTTGTCATCGTTAACGCACCCTGCTTCAAAACATTGAGCAATTTAATCAGTCTTTTGAAAAGACATGATCACTTTATATGACGAACAGATTTAATGTAGGCTTTCATTCATATATAAACAATCAATGCACTGTTGGCAAACAAAAGCTTAACTGTACTTGCTTGACGTGCAATAAGAAACCTCACTGGTTCTCACATTTCAACAAGCATGTCTGAGTTCTTGTTTACCATTTTTGATGTGGTTTTATGATGTGGTTTTATGATGTATATTAACTTTTTGAAGTTTTGAAGTTTTTGCACACCAACACACACATTTGAGCTTCAGTTTAAAAAAAATGCATTTGTGTTTCAAAGAGGAACAATGTCTTATACTTTCAGTGGAGCACAAAACTTTCTCAGGTTTGAATAAACATTGGTGTTTTTAAGATAAACGCAAGTCTTATGGGTTTGAATCAACAAGACTGAGTAAATGATGACAGCAACGTTATGGTTGAATTGACTTTAAATAGAGGCACAGAAGGATTTTTTTTAGGATTTATTAAAAATACACTACCAGTCAAAAGTTTTTGAACAGTAATATTTTCTGTCTTTTTTTTTTTTTTTTTTAAAAGAAGTTTCTTCTGCTCACTAGGCCTGCATTTCTTTGATCCAAAATACAGCAAAAAATATTTTTACTATTTAAAATAACCGTTTTCTATTCCTTTTACAATATATTCAAATAGAAGAGAGTTGTTTTAAATAGTAAAAATATTTCAAAATTGTACAGGTTTTTTGTTGTAATTTGGATCAAATAAATGCAGGCCTTTAACTCTAAATCTTACTGTTCAAAAACTTTTGACTGGTAGTGTATATTTTTTTCAAATATAGTGTGAACTATTATATCTGAAAATTTCAAGCTATATAAAACAGGACTGAAGTCAATCAAGTATCACATTAAAAAGATACTTCACACTAAAATTACATTTCTGCCATTGGCTACTCGGTTTAATATTGTCTCCCAACCACACAACCTGTAATTTTTCCATAAGAGAAACTTAAAAGAAATTCAAGGTGACCAATGCTGCAAAGGTCCAAAAGTACCTAATTTGTTTATACTCAAGTCTTGGATATTAGTCATTCAATCTCGCACCTCACCATGACTAAGTCATGACACGCGGGAAGTAAAAAAATGACAGATGTTTCATTTTGGGTCTTTTGTTTCGTGACACGTTAGTTTGCTAATATCAACAGAACATCAACTGTTATTTTCGCAACGAAAGTTTAAAGTTATTAAGAAATCTTACGTATGTACACAGCTTACATGTCACCCCACGGTTAAACTTACGGTTAAGTCTATTACTTCTCACAGCTGCTGTCAGTCCGCTAGCGATGCTGCTAAATAGCGCCATACGGGCCTGACGTCTTCATGCCTGTTTGATTCGCGGTCCCCGGAGGTTTCACTAACACCACCCCGCTCCGTGCTCTCATCTAACGGCGTTTAAATCCTCCCAGCCGCGCTGCTTTTTCTCCTTAGATGCGTTAAAAGAGCTGAGCTGTTCAAGTGCGCATTAGCGCTAACATCAACATTGCGAGCGGGCAACGTGACGTGATGCGTCAAACTGAAACGTGTTTAAACAACAAAACTCTGTAAACTAAAAGCCGCGCGAACTAGCGTCGTGCGTCTTCGAGAGCGTTCTAGTTAGTTGCGTCGCGTCGCTAGCAGGGTACATATGCTGTAACTAGCTGTCAGTGCGGCCTCTGTATCAAAAACACATAAAAAGGCTTTACTGAGCTCCAAAACTCCGCTTGGACTCACCTCCGGTGTTGCAGGGCCTCCTCTCCTTCTCGACTTTCCCCCTGGGTGGATGGAGTTTTCTTCTCCGTGGTAGCGTATCGTTGCCCAGCCTGAAGTCGTTTTTGCTGCCTGTTGTATAGTTAAGTGTAGTCCAATCCTGCTTCCTGTGGAACAGGTATGAGTTCAGATAGCCTGTGCGCCAATGTCTGGGTGCAACAACAAGTTACTGCCATCTACAGGCGTGGAGGAACTACAGTAGCCCTAATCTGCATGTGCTGTGCATAAAGATTTTTCAGTTTTTTTTTTTAAGTGTTTCATTTGTTAATACATGTACACGCTGTGAAAAAGATTGTTGGTTTAAAAAAAGTATGTAACCCTGTTTGCCTTAAAATTTTGAGTGACTAAAAGTGACTAAAAGTTGTACAGTGTATTATTATTAAGTTGATTTGACAAAAAAGAAAGAAGTTGTGATAACAAATCATCAAAATAACAACGCAACATCATGTATCTTATGTTTAAGTGAACATAAGGTTATTGTTTTTTTTTATTTTATACATCTTGTACCATGCATTTAATCTACATAATTGTGTACATGTTGTGTATATAGTCATCCACCAAAACATTTAGCGTGACACTGGTTTGCTTTATCCAGCTGAAAGTTTGAGTATCATATTAACTGTGAGGTCTCAAAACAAAAACAAAAGTTTTCAAACAGGTGGGCATTTATAAATTTTGCAATGAAAATTAACAGTCATAAGGGTCACAGTTGACATGAGCAAATCAAATCGGGTAACGTGGTCGAAACTTCCCTCAGGCCCCATACATCCATCTGGTAACTCCCATTGAATGTTGCCAAGAATTGGACTACTTTTACTCTACCCCCACCCCCAGAACATGATTTCAACAGAGGGGGCTTTCTATGGAGGGAAAAACCAGGCTAAAAAGCTTGACTGGGCTAGTTTTAGGCTAGTTTTTAATAGCAATTGAGCTGGTTTTGTTTCACAGACCTGGCAACCTGCTTCCATTACTGTCCTGCAGAGACCTATGTATGGCAAGCCGTTTAAACATTTAATCTATCAACCGTACTAGTATTTATTTTCATGCTACTAGTACTTATTTTTTAGACACTAGCATCTTTTCCGTCAAGTACTAGTACATATTCATTAGCTACTAGTGCTTAGTCATTAGGGACTAGTGCTCATCCTTTAGGTACCAGTACCTTTTTCAGGGTGCCTCAAGAGTTTAGCTCCAACCCTGATCAAGCTCACCTACCTATGATTTTCTAATGATCCGGAAGACAATGATTAGCATTCTCAGGTGTGTTTGATTAGGATTAGAGCTAAACTCTGCTGGAAAGTAGATCTCATTGGTCAGATTTGAGGATTCCTGTACTAGTACTTATTCATTGTACAGAGGGTGTACAGGGGTGGCCAACGTCTGTCCTGGAGAGCCACAGGTCTGCCGAGTATCATATCATTGCCCGGCCTGAAGTCGTTTTTGCTGCCTGTTGTATAGTTAAGTGTAGTCCAGTCCTGCTTCCTGTGGAACAGGTATGAGATCAGCTCGCCTGTGCGCCAATGTCTGGGTGCAGCAACACGTTACTGCCATCTGCAGGCGTGGAGGAACTACAGTAGCCCTAATCTGCACGTTGTGCATTAAGATTTTTCAGTGTTTCATTTGTTAATACATGTACACGCTGTGAAAAAGATTGTTGGTTTAAAAAAAGTATGTAACCTTGTTTGCCTTAACATTTTGAGCGACTAAAAATTTGACTAAAAGTTAACTAAATTTAGGTTAAATCAAACAGAAGCTCAGTGTATTATTATTATTAAATTGATTTGACCAAAAAGAAAAAAGTGGTGATAACAAATCATCAAAATAACAATGCAACATCATATATCTTATGTTTAAGTGAACATAAAGGTTATTGTTTTAATTTTATACATCTTGTACCATGCACTTAATCTACATAATTGTGTATATGTTGTGTATATAGTCATCCACCAAAACATTTAGGGTGACACTGGTTTGCTTTATCCAGCTGAGAGTTTGCGTATCATATAATTATGAGGTGTCAGCAAAACAAAAGTGGCCGTTTTTAAACAGGTGGGCATGTATAAATTTTGCAATGAAAATTAACGCTCATAAGGGTCACAGTTGACATGAGCAAATCAAATCAGGTAACGTGGTCAAAACTTCCCTCAGGCCCCATACATCCATCTGGTAACTCCCATTGAATGTTGCCAAGAATTGGACTACTTTTACTCTACCCCCACCCCCAGAACACGATTTCAGCATAGGGGACTTTCTATGGAGGGAAAAACCGAGCGAAAAAGCTTGACTGGGCTAGTTTTAGGCTAGGTTTTAATAGCAATTGAGCAGGTTTTGTTTCACAGGCCTGGCAACCTGCTTCCATTACTGTTCTGCAGAGACCTATGTATGGCAAGCCATTTAAACATTTAATCTATCAACCGTACTAGTATTTATTTTCATGCTACTATTACTTATTTTTTAGACACTAGCATCTTTTCCATCAAGTACTAGTACATATTCATTAGCTACTAGTGCTTAGTCATTAGGGACTAGTGCGCTGCAGAGTTTAGCTCCAACCCTGATCAAGCTTACCTACCTATGATTTTCTAATGCTAATCCTGAAGATACTGATTAGCATTCTCAGGTGTGTTTGATTAGGGTTAGAGCTAAACTCTGCTGGAAAGTAGATCTCATGGGTCAGATTTGAGGATTCCTGTACTAGTACTTATTAACTTGTAGTACTTATTCATTGTACAAAGGGTGTACAGGGGTGGCCAACATCGGTTTTTTGCTCCAACCTTAATAAAAACTCACCTGCCTGTAGCTTTCCAGTAACCCTTAGACTTTGATTAGCTTGTTCAGGTGTGTTTGATTAGGGTTGGAGCAAAACTCTGCAGGACTGTGGTTCTCCAGGACTGATGTTGGCCCCTCCTGTACTAGTACTTATACTAGTACTTATTATTAGATAATAATATCTAACAACTTATATGTTAGATACTACTACTTATTCATTATTTAGTACTAGTACTTATTTATTAGTATTAAGTATTAAGTTAGTAGGCTAACTATTATTACTAGTAACAAATATAAATTTTTTGCAATTGATTTGGGATCTGTCATTAAGATATCAACGATTCAGTTTTGACTAGTAGCTATATACTTTTTAGTACACAATAGTACATAAATACTAGTCACTGTTGGATTAAGTACTATTATCTAATAAATAAGAACTAGTAGGGTAGACCGGGTACAGTTGGTACAGGGGTACATTTGAAATACCTTAAATAACTTACGTCTGCAACAAGTCTGATCTGTGATATTTGCTTCGCACATGCATATTAGCACCCTCTTCAATCGTGGGAAATTTGAAGAACATGCGCTTTTCCAGTCCGAAGATGTCAGCTTTTTTTCTAAGGTAAGTTTTTCACTTCACCACGTCTCTTCCACATTGAATAGCTTTTCATCCTTACATGACTGTTAAAGTTAACTTGCCTTTTCGTAAACCTTAATCTGTGCTCTAAAAACTGACATATTGAATGACTTTGTGTCTTGCAAGGTCTTACTTATTTTTAGGATACTAGTATCATAAAAATAAGCCGCAATAATACATTGTGTCTGTACCCGCACTAGAATCCTATTGCGGCACATGCAGTTTAGTTGAACGATGTAAGGTATATTCACATTCAGACAACATACCTTTGTTTTAAGAATGATCTTTGTTTTGTTTTTATGGTTTATTTATTATATTAATTGTTATTATGTTTATTAGGTTGTTGTTTGCATTTGATCTGTTTAATTATTGCTGTTTGCAATTGTTCAATGTTTTTCTTTTTACTATTACGCAGCTTTTCAACTGTTACTATTAAAATTATGAACTGAAATTAAATATTGTATCACTGTTTGCCATTACTGTACAATGTTTTACAAATTTACTACTTTTAACTTAACAAGTTACTTTTAACTTAATCAAATAAAATACTGAATGGAAATAAAAACAGCTGAATATTCATTTTTAAAGGTATTTTACATTTGCAATTAATTGGTTAGGCAGCTTTACAGCATTACGGATGGATGACATGGGTACAGTTCGAACAAAAAAGCTTCTTGTGTTCATGAGCTAATTGTGGCAAATATGGCCTACTTATGGATGTTAAAAAGTATTAATATTTTAGTAGACAAGTAAAGGAAATGTCATATGAAAAATCACTTCTTTTCAGTCCCTGGTTTTGGTGTGGCAACATAAAAAGCTAAAAATGTACCAACTGTACCTGGTCTACCCTATCTAATGAATAAGTACTATTAACTTTACAAAAGACACTAGTACGTAAAGAATATTAAGCACAGTAGCTAACGAATAAGTACTAGTACTTAAGGGAAAATATACTAGTATCCTAAAAATAAGTAATAGTGCCATAAAAATAGATACTACTATTGTTTATAGCTGTTAACACAGCTTGCCATACTATATGAGGATCATGTGCTCAAGCAGTGGTTTGTTGTTTTGAGTCGCCATCCAGTCCGTATTTTCACACAGTGTGATGAGAAACATCTTATTAGGCTGCTCCAAAACAATCACAGTATAAGAGAGATGTTGTGCTGGATTTTCTTTACAATTGTGCTGTTTTGGACTGACTGTATAAATGCATTCTCTTACTGGATCCGCGGCTTGGACTAAAAGGAGTCAAAACGTCACTTGTCCACAAAACCTGCTTCTTTTCGCTTTTGAAGTATTATAATGCTATAATGTAGGCATATTGCTTAAAACTATTAATCATTATTTCATTAAAGATTTTTTTCATTATTTAATGACGTAGTAAATGTGTTTAATTATAAAAGTATAATTATAAATCCTAATTGTCCTAAAACTGGACATGTTTTAATGGAATTCACCCTGCAATACCTTTAATATTGCAGCTGCACCAGTTTGTCTTCTACTTTTTAAACACTGGATGGCAGTGTTGCAATTGGCAGTATGTGAATAAAGTTTGCAAAAACAAAACATTACTACAACCCCAAACGTGCTGTAGTTCATTTTACAGCAGACCCACAGATACTCATATTGCTTTATATTACCCTGCTAAAACTGCAGAGCATTGATTTTTAAAAGAGCAGTTTTAAAGAGATAGTAAACCAAAAAATGAAAAATACCCTATGATTTTCTCACCCTCAAGCCATCCATATGACTTTCTTCTTTCAGACGAATGCAATCAGAGTTATATTAAAAATGGCCTTGGCTCTTTCAAGCTTTATAATGCCAATGAAAGGGGTTTAAGATTTTAAAGTCCAATAAAGTGCATTCATCCATCATAAAAAGTGCTCCAAATGGCTCCGGGGAATTAATAAAAGCCTTCTGATACAAACGATGCATTTCCCTGTTGAAAAAAAAACAGAATATGCTGGTAGGTAGGTTTTGATGCTGGTTTATGCTGGTCCTTGACCAGCAACATGATCAGCTAAGGACAGCATAAACCAGCAAAGGACCAGCATAAACCAGCTTTTTATTCACCAGGGTTTTGTAAGAAAAATGTCCATATTTAAAACTTTATAAACCTTAATCTGTAGCTTCTGTTGTTATAAGTGAGTTCACGAGAGAGTGGCGTTCCAGCGGATGATGGATGTAGGTTCTTCAGATTCTAAAAAGGTATGAAAGAGATGGTTCTTCAAAGAACATTTAACTGAATGGTTCTTTGTGGAACCAAAAATGGTTCCTCTATATCATCGCTGTGAAGAACCTTTTAAAGCACGTTTATTTTTAAGATTGTATAATCCTCCTACATTTTTCTTTACAAATTCTTGTTTTGTACTTCTAATTTGAGACAGGTGTTTTGTTTTGCTCTCTCCGATGCGCTCCACGTTCGTCACTTTTGCATTTGTAATATTTTTTGCAAAAATATTTTCTACAGGTGGTCTAAATTCTGCAAAGCACCAACTTTATGCCGGATACACTCTTCAGCTTTCTCTTCTATGCTATTTTTTATTAGTTGCGTTTGATGAAGCAGGTGTAGTTATTGCTATTGCCCATACTAAGGATTTGGGATTTGATTATGATTATGAATGATGATTATAAACAAACCCCTTAACTCTAAACCACACCACACTTGTAAAATCAGGAGTAAATACCATATCTTTTAGTCTCTAAAACACAAATTTGAAAACTATAAATAACACATCCACGTTTTGAAATTAAGATTTAATGTTGTCCAAACACATGCCAAATATTCATTATTGATGAAGAAAGCATACAAAACCATTTTCTTTTGAATTTTGCCACACAGCTGGATAAAAAACAATAACTGGATGAGGATATAAATCTTTTTTTATACGTTTGTATATCAATTTTGAATCCATCACATCTTCACCTATATCTCTATAAAATTTTATTATTTGTTTGTCTATGCACGTGTCGTTATAATTTGATCTCAGTGTGTAATCGAATTTATTTATAAAACAGAGTTCTGGTCCTGGATTCTGATTGGTCAAATCGCGTTTCATTCTAACATTCTAACATACTGTAATAACAGCTATGGCGGGAAACTCCTTCTATTTACCACATCACTGTGCAACACCCACAGTAATATTGCTAATAAAATAGTTTATAGAGGTTCATTTTAATATTTGTTATATGGTATCCCATTTATATAGGCATTAAGACCTTTCGGTATCGTGAATCTAGTCACTCCCCTGCTGATCGTGTTTAACAACACTCTTTAGCTGTCACTCGTAATAGGCTAACAGTATTGCGCTGTTGTTGTTTGTTACCTAGTACGAATTTGAATAAGGTACAAGCAATAAATAAATACCTAAATCATGAAAACAAATGGTCCTGTCCTGTGCGATGTTTAGGACCCAGGGGAACTCGAGCGCATCCATATAAAGCCCGCAGATGAGGAGAAAGCAAGTGCATTATAGTGCTTGGACATCAACAGTCTCGACGCGTCTTTTCGCTTTATAACTACCGTCTTACCGCAGTCGTATTAAAACGGCTGGCAAAATGCAGTATAATCGACATCGTGTCCGCATGAAAGGTTTTTGCTGGTGATTTTTCCCCCCACTCTTGATAGATGACTTCTCGAAACGGGGACAAAAACTGGACACTTTGGACTTTATTTATTATTCTGCTCCAAAAATAAAATTGTTAAACGGATATATGACTCAAACGTTTCTCCAGTCAATGCAATTATTCGTTGTTCAGGTGAACGTTTACTGACTGCTATACCAGCTCACCTTGGAAGGTAAGTTACCAGTCTGATCACGAACTTGTACAGCAAATGAATGATTGCACCAAGATGACATCAGTGCATCACAGCCTTTCTGAAGCCTGGCAACAGAAATCTTTCTCGTGGTCTGTTTGTCTCAGTTCACCCTTGATCTCATTCTTGCACTGGTGCATTTTATGCATACGACCATAAGCAGAGCTCACTTGATGCGCAGGTTGATTAATGACTGTAATAGTGAAGGATCATACTCATTACATAATTAATCTTGCATTGATGTGGTCAGTTCTGTGACATATTTTCAAGGTTTTGTGCCTTGGAGATTTAACTACATGAACAGCTCTAGGACGCAGAGCTGTTTTTGTTTGCTTTGAATCTTCAAACCCTTTTTGCAGGATTTATGTTTTGGTTTGAGAACATGATATATGTCCGTTTTGAAATAAGCTTTAATTAATTGTTTGAGAGAGAAAAAAAGAGTATCCAACCAACCTGTAATATTGAAAAAACGTTGTGAATCACTTAATAAATCAAATTTATCATTACAGAAAAGCTCGGTTTGAACGAGTGGGGGTGCTTTTAATGCCATTATTATTAATAATGCTGGTGTACTGAATAATCACGGCCTATTGTCATGTGCTGTTATTCTGTACAACAACAGCAGGGTCAGAAATTAAGGAGGGCTTGTGGTAAAAATGGCACCAAAATGAACACAAATGTCCCATAAATTCAAGACATTTAAAATGATATATGACATGCATAATTAAAATGAAAATGAATGAAAAGTGACAATTCGCGGAATTACATTTAGATTCGCTCACGCTGCATCACGTTGCTTTTACGTGCTGCTTTGTGCAGCGTTGGGCCATATAACCAATCAAACGCGTTTCTGCTGAATTTAGGAATGCATTGACCAATCAGCGGCGGTTAGATTAGTCAGGGCTGAAAACGCGGAGCTCATAAACAACACAGTGCATTTACGATGTAAATAAGAGATTAATTTCGTAGCTTCAGCGGGAGTTTTTGCATAACTTGTGCTAGA
>JAHKKF010517586.1:19838-31052 GCA_019740295.1 Labeo calbasu | reverse complement strand
CATTCTAAATATCTATAAAGAAAGTATGTTTTGATAAAGTACTGATAAAGTTGACAAAACAGCTTAAAGGGACAGGATAATCGTCAAATTATTTCCCCATGCTCCTTAATTTAGGTTCACTAATTAATTACAAAACCAACAACTGTTTTTTTTTTTCTTTTTTGGTTTGTTTTATCTCTATCTCTTATACTGGTCCTTTAGGTAGTACCTTTTACTTTTCCAAAAGAGAGTAAAAAGAAAGAGAGAGAGACCTAAGATCATTGTGCTGAGCGATCAATACTGTAGTAAATGAGAATCACATGTTCACAACAGGCTTATTGGTCAGGTTTGTGCAGGTGACCTGTGTTTAGTGATTCTTCTATAACTGTCTTTCCAGGCCTCGTTTTAGTCTCCAGGGGCCCGTGAGCCTTATTTAAGAGCCCTGTAGACACAGATCTCTCTGTGGCGCTGACCCAGAGGGAAAATAAAAGCTGTGTAGGCGCTTCCATTTTGGGGTTCTGTAGGCTGTAGTTCTACTTTTGTTCTTCTTTTAAAATATATTTCACATATGAGATTTCATTATTTTGTATATAATGCACATCCGTTTACTTATGTATAGTGCTAGTCCTTTGATTCTTCTACTTTTTTTTAAATTAAACACATGGTACTGGTAACGTAAGTGTATTTCATAGGCGTATGGTGGGGGATCTGCAAACAAGGTGCTGGATACAATTCTGGAGTAGTCAGTTTCAGCTTGTTTTGGCGTACATGAATAAGGCTATGGTAAAAAAAGGTCTCAGCAGACAGTGTTATTGAGCCAGTAGGTCAAAATAAAGCCCTACAGTACTTGTAAGTGGGTCAAAGTCAACAGACAAATTCTGAATGAGTTTAATTATAAGGAATTAGAAGGCTGATGTTCAATAACTGCACTGCTTAAAGGAGAAGTCCACTTCCAAAACAAAGATTCACATATAATGTACTCACCCCCTTGTCATCCAAGATGTTCATGTCTTTCTTTCTTCAGTCGTAGAGAAATTATGTTTTTTGAGGAAAACATTTCTGCATTTTTCTCCATATAATGGACTGATATGGTGCCTCGATTTTGAACTTTCAAAATGCAGTTTAAATGTGGCTTCAAATGATCCCAAATGCGATTGTAAACGATCCCAGCAGAGAAAGAAGGGTCTAATCTAGCATAACAATCTGTTATTTCAAGAAAATAATACAATTTATATACTTTTTAATGCCAAACGCTTGTCTTGTCTTACTCTACCTGAACTGTTTTTTCCGGTTCGTGACAGTTAGGGAATATCTCGAAAAACTCCCATCTCATGTTCTCGCTCAACTTCAAAATCATCCTATATCGCTGTTTTACCTTTTTTTGTTAAGGGTGTTTGATCTTCTTTGCTTGTTCACTTTGCAAAGACTGGGTCGGTTCTTCTGCAGCAATGTAGGATGATTTTGAAATGATTTTCGAAGTTGAGGGAGTTTTTCGACGTACCCTAACTGTCTTGAGTCAGAATACACAGAGTTCAGGGAGAGAAAGAGAAGATGAGCGTTTGAGATTAAAAAGTATTTAAATTGTATTTTTTTAATGAAAATAACCGATCGTTTCTCTAGATAAGACCCTTCTTCCTCGGCTAGGAATGTTTACAAGCGCATTTGGGATCGTTTGAAGCCGCATTTAAACTGCATTTTGGAAGTTCAAAATCGGGGCACCATATCAGTCCATTATATGGAGAAAAATGCAGAAATGTTTTCCTCAAAAAACAATTTCTTTACAACTGAAGAAAGAAAGACATGAACATCTTGGATGACAAGGGGGTGAGTACATTATATGTGAATCTTTGTTTTGGAAGTGGTCTTCAGTTTTGCAGAAAACTGCAAACCTGAAGAAAGAGAAAAAAAAACTCAGAGTCCTAAATTATGGATTATAGAAAATACAAGTGGTACTTCACGGTTGAGTGTCAAAAGAGCTACCGTAGGTGGCATTTGCAATAATACGAGACAACGATGCATTGTATGACCTGCTTAGGCTTGAACTGATAGAAATTCATTACTGCTGCAGTTTTGGTAATTCGCACATTTATACAGAAATCTAAACTACACACTTAAGAAGTGGTGGTTAAACAATAAATTGCAAAGGCTGATATATTAGTCAATATTTAGCCTTGGATTTTATTTTATTATTATTATATATATATTTTTTCTGTTTAGCTGATATATCAGAAGTGGGACTTTTGAGAGTGGACAGAACTCCCATTCTCTGTGTTCATTAGTTGACTGTCTCTGTTTGAAAGTTCAGACTAATTATCACACAGAACTTTAGTAACAAAGTAAACGGTATATGAAAAAGTATTACAGTGTTTTCTTTTCTGTTTCTTAGTAACACAAAGGCAAACCCTGTAAAACTTTCTCATCTACCACAGTGGAGTTGCAGCACTTACAAAGTTACTAATAAGTTATGAGAATGTCTAAAGTAGACTATCAAAAGTGTTACTGATATCAGCATCTGCAACAAATCATATCAGTCAGCCAAGTTGCAGTTAAAGGAATAGTTCACCCAAAAATGAATTACTCACCCTCATCTCACTCCAAACCCGTAAGACCTTCGTTCATCTTCAGAACACAAATTAAAATATGTTTGATGAAATCTGAGAGCTTTCTGACCCTGCATAGACAGCAAGGTTCATGGTACTGTTGTGTCGAAGACTGACATAAAAAAGAAGAAATTGTTGAATAAAGTTGTTGTTTTTGTTTTCTTTGTGCACAAAAAGTATTCTCGTAGCTTCATAACATTACGGTTAAACCACTGATGTCACATGGACTATTTTAACGATGTCCTTATTACCATTCTGGGCCTTGAACGTGTCATTTGTGTTGCTATCTATGCAGGATCAGAAAGCTCTCGGATTTCATCAAAAATTGGGGAGAGAAGGGACGAAAGTAACACGAGACGAAAGTAACAAAGCTATTTTCTCAGAGCCTAGACTATATTTGCTTTCCAAGCTATGACAGCACATTCAGCACGTAACCCTTGATGGTGCTGAGAAATATCACATGATTTCGTCATTGTTTCCCACGGTTAGGTCCGGAAAGCAGTTTTCGAATACAATAAGTAAATTATGACAGCGGTCATTTTTTAGTCGTGTTAGTTGTGTTGTGTTTCTCGTTTTATGTGTCACAGTAATAATCAATCTACATGTTATTTAGTGCTGTAATACATCCTGAAGTTTGGCTTTTCAGTGTTTTTCAGTTTAAAAGTAAATTGGATTTAAATGTCAGGAAAGTAACACTTGTTATTTTTGTCCCCTACACTTTTAAGAATAAAGGTGCTTCACGATGCCATAGAATAACCTTTTTAGTCTAAATAGTTCCATAAAGAACCTTTAACATCTAAAGAACCTTTTTTTGTTTCACAAAAGGTTCTTTATGTCAAAAGAAGGTTCTTCAGATTATAAAAAGGTAAGAAACAGATGGTTCTTTAAAGAAGCTTTGACTAAATGGTTTTCTGTGGAACCAAGAATGGTTCTTCTATGGCATCGCTGTGAGGAACCTTTTAAAGCACCTTTATTTTTAAGAGTGTACTGTGACAAGTGACACAAAAAATCTAGCTTGTATTGTTGTGTTACTTTAGACCCACCTGCGTGTTACTTTCGTCCCAACCAACGGGGTCGAAAGTAACAGTGTGCTTATGTTCAAACTGAAATTATACTGAAGTCTTTCTACATTTTTACAAAATACCACCTGGTATTAATAGACCACACTTCTGAGTTACAGGCCACAGCAAAAAATATATCTCTGTCTACAACTTTATCTTTTTAAATTATGTTTTTCTGAAAAATGGTACTTTCATCCCCGCTCTCCCCTATCTGAATTTGTGTTCTGAAGATGAACGAAGGTCTTGTGGGAAGACCAAAAAAGTGCTTCTTCTGATCATGCCATGTCATATGACTACATAGTATATGCCTAGTATATTCAAAAGAACATTTCATAGAACTTTTCTTTCGAAACATATGTACATTAGCATAAACAGTCACTTCTAGCATTCATGTCAGGTCATAACTCAAGCAATCTGTTAGGACAGTGCACAGGCACAGGCTGTGCTACCCAGGAAATCTTTTCATTTACCTCGAGCCCATCATTATCACGACAGTCTACAGCTCCGAGCCAGATGTGCTCCTTTAAGAGCACAACAGAGTGTCTTGGAGCCCATGTTAATTGGCTGTAATTTCCTTCCTATAATCTAGCACAGCAATAGTCACACATTAGTATTCAAAGCTGCCCGCAGCCTTTCTCACCTTCTGAGAATGAAAATCAAAGACATCATGACTGTTCACAACTGTCTGTGTGTTGAAGAGAGCTGAAAATAAGCAATACTGTTTGCAAGCGTTGTTTTTTTTTTCTTATTTGATTTTATAATCTACAAGGAAGAAACTAAAGAAATACAGAAGTGTTATATATATAGTTTCATTTCAACACTTTTGCTGTTCATATGATTAAAAACAGCCAATATAACTCAACTCTTTAGACACACTTTTTGGCAATTGATTTAAATATGTAAAATTTTAAATTAGCTTAATTCATTGCAGCTGCAAGAACAATTTTAATTAAGCATAACCACAAGAATGGAAATCGTGATCCACATGAACACAATAAAAGTTAATTTGAACATTTTTTAAAAAAAAATGTAATCATCCATGCATGTAGTTAATACAGTATCGGACTGTTATTATTCATTACATTACTCATTATTTTAAAAAAAATGCCAACAATAAATATCAACAGCTAACACTTCAATGTTTTCTAATGTCTCACTTTTGTTGTTTTTCTCATGTTTTTTAATTGCACTGAAAAGTGTTCCTGAATTTAATTTTGAGTGTAATTCAGAAGAAGTGAAGTGTGTTTGGTTGCTTGAAGTCTTTTTTTAATTAAAAAACAAATCAGATTTCAGGATAATCAGATTTCTTATCAGAAACCCATGCAGTGAAAATGTAGAAAACACGACACTTGTTTGTATATGTGTTGTCTCCTGCAGTAGGTGAGAACCGAAAGCTCCCCTGCCATCTGTAAGCACCGTTCATCCTCATTTTTAAACATCACCATTTCAAGTTGATCTCTAATGCGTCACAGGCAACATGATGTCTTATTTAGGTCATGATAGAGCTGCTATATTATGCACTCGAGCTTGGGGGTCTGAAATTGAAATAGCGAAAGGGAGAGAGAGCGTCAATTGAGATGTTGAGTCTGTCTGACAGAAATTTTGCTCTGAAGAGAAAAAAGAAGGAGCGAATTTGTGGTGCACTGCTTTTGTTTGTGTAGACAGCCCTGTTTGCGCATTCTTCTGTTCGTTTGGGAGTTTTCATTCGTTTTTTCTTTCCCTGCCTCTGCCTCCCTCCCTTTCTCTCGCTCAGACTGCTTTGATCACTCTGGCCTTTGAAGCGGCGCTCGGGAAAAAAAAAAAGAGAGCGAAAAAAAGAGGGGGGAAGCAGAAGTCATCGTAAGTTCAGGCTTCAACTTGGTGCGACGCAACTGCTGGCAAACTGCGAATCTGCATAAGCTGAATATTTTTGCATATGTTCACCTGGGTGAAGGAGAAAAAACAGTTTGCTCTTATTAAACACCTTCAAATTAAACGCATTTTACGTCGGTTTGTCATTTCAATCAGGAGGGGGTTCCTCAATGGCACTAAACGTCTGGATTTTGTCTTGTTTTAGCATTTGTCTCTTGCGATAAACGATCCGGTTGCTTCCGCTCTCCTGCATATTCACCTGTCAAAAGACTTTAAGATCATTTGCAGAAGAGCTCTGCAGGAATTGAGCTACTTGCTGAGTAATTCCTCCACTTTATAGGCTAAAAACCAGACTTCACCCAGCTCAATTAGAGCCGTGGAGCTCTCCCATTCCTCTGCCTGACATGCGAACGGGTAACTTGGCTACTGAATTATTCCGCACCTCCAATTACTGCACCGCCACGATAGAATACAGCACTCCTTAACATAACTTTCTGGATGTTTGCCTCTCGGACTCCATTGACGACAAAACCGAGGGTCTTTCTGCACATCCTCCCCATTCGGCCGGTTCCCATAAGCGTGAAGCATGAAAGCATGAATCACTCTAAAGCTTCCTCCATTTATCCCTTCACCTCTGTCAATGTCATCTCCGCGGCGGAGGGATGCCTGCAGTGTGCAATTATCACATTGGAAAGTTCTCCAGCTCTGCATCTTCATTCGCAGCTCTGAAGAGCCTGGCTGGGCTTAACGAATGAGTAAGCCGAAGTGAGAGGATTCTTCCGCCCCCGCGCCGCCTCGAGGAAACAGGTGCCTTGTAAACTGAGAGATTACTCAGTTAAAAAGGGTTTGGGTTCTGTCAGACGGAGGGAGGATCTGGAGCTGCGGGCTGGCATGGTGGTTTGAATACTATACGGAAGCTGAAGGGTCGAGTGGGGAGCGCGGATCCACTCACAGGCATGAAAGCTCTGCAGGGGCAGGATGGAGCAGCACTCCAGCTTGTTTGTGCAATGCAGCGCTGCCTGTGATGGATGGCCCTACAGCAGAGAGTGCAGAACAGGTACAAATGGCGAGAGGAGAGAGGAGAGCAGCGTTTTGAAGAGAGAGACACGCAGCCAGACGCTGCAAATCTATCCGGGAAACGTATCCGGCGCTAAATCAATCCATACGAGGTTAATTTCACTCCCACACACTTTTATTCGGTTAAATTCTACTCTAAAGAAGTTAATTTAATGCTAGTACATTTTAGTATGTAGACTCAACTGATCTAAAGTCTTATGTTTCTCAGTCAAAGGTTCTCCATAGCCAGACTGATTAAATGCACCATTACCTCAATTGGAGGTTAACTCATGTGCTCCAGACATGTTGAGATGTGTTGCTTTTGTGAGTGGGGTTCAATCTGGGATATGATGTGTCCTGATTGTATTCCCCTCTCCCTTAACCCAAACAGGGTCCTGTAATTGGTCAACTAGATCAGCTTGAGGATTTTTTTTTTTTTTTTTAACTCATGATATCTAATGGAACAGTTAGCTTCTAAGCCCAGTAAAGCTGGATACGATTTAACCTTGCTTCTAGGAAGGGAAAATCACAAGTTTCCTTCAACAGTTTCAGCCCATATGGAAATGTAATGACATATATTGCCCTATATCAACAGAAATATTGTCATATATTTTACCTATAAGGCTAAAATCTATCTATCTATCTATCTATCTAAGTAACTTTATTAAAGCAATGTATACAGAAAAAATCTGCTTGTTTTTACTTGTCTTTTCTTTATTATATTACTTATATAATACCAACATTATAGAATGCCATTCTATAATTAGGGGTACTTTTAGAATTTGACAATGTGAAGAAAAAAGTTTTCCTTTTTCCCAAAAACCCAAACATGACCTTACATAGCTGCTTGAAACAAGCTACACTGTATAAAGTGTTATATAAATAAAGGTGATCTGTAGGAATATGTGCATAAAATACCATCTACATTTGCTACTGTCCACCATGTTACCTTTACTGGGTAACACAGTTGACAGGTAACTTAGCTGACATTTTTAGTGTACTGCACTCAACATCGAAGACTAGAACTACTGAGCATATAGTATGTTTAGAAATATATTTTTTATAAACAACACATAAGTTTTTGTTAAACTGTTACAATTTGCAGCAATAATACTTGCAGGTTTGCTAATTTAACCAATATTAGGGGAAAGAGAGAGAACATAACTTCTAATGTTTAATCCATGTGCTTCTAGAAGAAATATTATCATACCGTGCAAATTATGTGAGAATCGGACAAACCATTCCTTTTTGAGTTTTATTATTTTTGAAGTGCACACATAAATATCTTGATAACCTAATCTAACTGAAGGCAAAACTATGAAATTAATTTATATTTGAGGTCATTTTCATGCTTCAATCCAGAGTAGAATGAGCAAATTCTACAGCTGAATACCAGGGTTGTATGTGATTTGAACATAAAATTAAAAAAAATATAAAAAAATAAAAATAAATTAATATATATACAGTGCCTACAGAAAATCATCATACCTCTTTGAAATAGTTACATTATTTGTCATACAGTCTGAAATCAAACCCCATTCCAAAAAACTTTCCAGCTTTATTTACAATTTTGGTCTTACAACATCAAACCAATTAAAGAAACACAAAAGTTCTGAAAATGAATAATTTAATAATAATAATAAAAACTAGAATATCAGGGATTGGAAAAGTCATCAGTCCCTTGATTTAATACTTCGTAGAGCCACCTTTTGCTTTAATTACAGTCATCAGTCTTTTTGAATATGTCTGTGCTAGCTTTGCACACATTGATTGGGGAATATTTGCCCATTCTTCCTTGCAGAATTGCAGAGTTCAGTCAAATTCTGTGGCAATGGACTGCTCTCTTCAAATTCATCCACAGATATTTTGATTGGATTTAAGTCAGGGCTCTGACATGGCCACTCAAGGACATTCACCTTTTTATCTTTAAGCCATTTCATTGTTGTTTTGGCAGTATTTTTAGGTTCATTGTCGTTTTGGAAGGTGAATGACCTGCCCATCTTCAGCTGTCTAGCAGAGGGATGCAGGTTTTCCCCAAGAATTTGGATGTACTTTGCAGCTTCCATTTTCCCTTCAATCCTGAACAATTGCCCAATCCCAGCTGAAGAGAAACACCCCCACAACATAATGCTGCCGCCATCATGCTTCGCAGTAGGTATGGTGTGTTTTGGGCAGTGCTGTGTTTGCTTTTCGCCAAACAACACGCTTGGAGTTCAGTCCAAGAAGGTCAATTTTGGTCTCATCAGACCATAGCACTTTTTGACAGAGGGTATCAGACTCTTCCAAATGTGTTTTAGCATAACACAAATGAGAAAGGGTTCTTTAGTGCCACCCTGCCATTCAGGCCAGCTTTGTGTAAAGCTTGGGAGATAGTTGTCACACGCACAGACAGACCAGACCCAGCCATAAAGCTTTGTCCTTCAAAGTTGCCTTCTTTTATCAATGTCTTCCTGGCTCTGTCATCCACTTTGGATGGACGGTCTGATTTAGGCAATGTGCTGGTGGTGTCATACGCTTTCCACTTCCTAATGATGCTCTGAACAGTACTCCAAGGGACAGCTAAAGCCTTTGACATGTTTTTGGAGCCTTTTGCCCTTCTACAACTTTATCCCGGAGGTTATTTGAAAGAACTTTCCCAACCATGGTGAATTCTTTGCCGTACCATGCGCTACTAACAGTGGAGTCTTCAAGAAACAGTGTGTTTTATTCTGAAGTAATCAACACTACTATTGATGCCAGGTGGGACAGTTAACCCGGTGTTTAATCTAGAAGTTGATTGCTTGCACCTGGGCAAGTTTATAATGGTATACTCTAATGGGCTGATCACTTTACCAAACCAGGCATTTCACTGATTCATTTTTAATAATCTTCCAGATTTTTTATTTTAATGATGAGGGTTATGTGTACATGTACCTCAAAAAAGTTAGACTTAATTTATTTTATTTTCCAGGGTGTAATGTGAAAAAAAAAAAGGTTTTCACAGGGTATGATCATTTTCTATAGGCACAATATGTCAGCCCATTTTTTTAATATCAGGAATTATTTATTCATAAATCTCATCATGTTTTTGGATGCTGAACTACATAAAACTTTAAAACCTGAACTAACTTTGCCTTCTTAAAAAATGGTCAAAGTATCTGACATTTTAAAGTCTTACTGATTTCAAAATAGTCAGGTCTGCAGGGGCCACTCTGTGATATAATTTTCTGATTTATGTCTCTTTTTCTGCATGCTGGTTGTTTATAATATTTTAACAAAACTGCTGATTTTTCTATGAAACAAAAATACAAAACACAACACATGAATAAATAAATCAAGATCAGCCTGTTCTGGCAAATCAGAAACCGTAGTTTTCTACCTTGAGTTATTCTCTCTGTCTTTCTGTCTGTCTGTGTTTATCTCTCCCTCCTTCCTGATGCTATTCAGCACACCGGCTCCATCCCTAAACACTGCTGCTAATATTTACACATCAGATCAGCATGATGAATGATGCAAGTTTGACGGGGCAATAATGGATGTGCGAGCTATGATGGCCTATGGCCAGCCGTTTATCACTCTGAGGGGCCCGACTGGGTCTTCTGAATATCAACACAGGCAGCTTTGAAAGGAAGCAGAACTGCTTCACATTCTACGTCAGATGACTATATGGATTTATACAGGATTTATGAGAGTGGCTTCAACAGGATTTGGTGAACAATGCGTAGGAATCTGAGGGGGGATGTGTCGAGTGCGCGCACAAGTTGTGGGTATTTATGCGTGTCGGCATTTGTATATGTCTGGTTTCCCACAGAGGTGTTAGATAGATGAGAAGAACAAAAACAAACAAGTTATTCCGTAGCTACTGTGTCTGTTTAAATATAAATACACACACATACTCAAACAAATGCTTGTGGGTAAACACTGTCTGAATGCACATTTCATTTCATACGCATCACTCCACTTGCTAAGAATTAAAGAGTCTGCGTAGACAGCAGACATGCTACCTACGGCAATAATATTCCATTAAAGGTAATCATCTTGTATTTTTTTAAACAGCAGGCCAGGGGGAACATTTACTATCACCTATCAAACATGCCAAGATATCCTCTCCTCCCCACTAGGGAGTAGACCGCTGGTCGAAGTTTGTTGACAGCCTTTTGAAAATAAATGAATGCGGATGTAATTTGCATTTCCATATGCAATTGCTTACAACCTTAAGCGGTGATTCCTTTTCAAATATATCTCTCTGTGAACACCAGTGTTGGGGAATAACTACTTTGCATTAATAAGTAGTGATGTCACTTAATTAAAGTCATCATTTATTCAACCTCATTTCATTCCAAACATGTTTGACTTTTGTTCATCTTCAAAACACAAATGAAGATACTTATAATCAAACCTTCCATTTATCTTAAATAGAAAAGCAGTGTTATGTCATTCAAATCCTTAAAGGGGTCATCCGATGCCCATTTTCCACAAATTGATATGATTCTTTAGGGTCTTAATGAAAAGTCTATAACATCCTTTGGTTAAATTTTATTAATGGTAGTGTAAAAACACCTTTTTTACGCTCTGCAAAAATCATTCTGTTCTGGTCAATGTTGCTTTAAATGTTAATGAGTGACAAGCCTGTTTACTGTAGCTGCGTTTAGCCGCTAAACTTGCTAGCATGTTATTAGAAATTATAA
>JAHKKF010517586.1:5587-19788 GCA_019740295.1 Labeo calbasu | reverse complement strand
TCGGGGCACCATATCAGTCCATTATATGGAGAAAAATGCAGAAATGTTTTCCTCAAAAAACAATTTCTTTACAACTGAAGAAAGAAAGACATGAACATTTTGGATGACAAGGGGGTGAGTACATTATATGTGAATCCCTGTTTTGGAAGTGGACTTTCTCCTTTAAGACTAGTTTTTGTGGTCACAGATGTGCATTTACTGGCATTTTACAGACTTTGAATGTGACTCGTGCATCATCATTTATTTGATAAGCACTCTTTTCTTTGGCTTTCAAACTACTCTCACCTATCAAAGCAGAGACGCTGCTCTCATCGAGAGTCATTGCTGTCTTGTACCATTTCATGGCCTCTTTCACCCTGCCCAGCAAAACCAGCTGGTAGCCCATCTCTGTGGCCAGCTCAGAGTCGCTCGAGGCCTGTGAAAACGCCCGCTCCACCATTCTGTGAGTGTGCTGAAGGACCTTCTCCGCTCTTCCACACTGCAGAGTGATCGGATATTCACATCATCACATCTATCTGCAGCATCATTTCTTTTATAAAACAGCAGCTTATCAAAACACGTGATTTCCTGCACAGTATTGTTTACCTTGTGGACAATTTGCGTTTACATAACAGCATATGCCAAATTCTAATCTTCAGGTTCAAATGAATTGTAAGTTGTGACAACATTAATCTGTGTGTGCATGGATGAGAATTACCACTCGAGTGAATGCTAAAGACATCCTGTAGAAGAGCTCAGGATTGTTCGGTTCTTGAATGTCCAGATTACTGATCAGATTTGATATTTGATTTACACACTGAAAAAAGAAAGAAAATGAATGAGAATCATTTAAAACACAGAGAGAGAGAGAGAGAACTATATATAAAGTCTCTTTATGCTCACCAAGGCTGCATGTATTTGATCAAAAATATAGTAAAACAGTAACGATGTGAATTATTTCTACAAAATTTAAAATGTAATTTAATCCTGTGACCAAAACTGAATTTTCAGCATCGTTACTCCAGTCTTCAGTGTCACATGATCCTTCAGAAATCTGATTTTCTGCTTAAAAAACATTTCTGATTATTATCAATGGCTATGATATTAGATCTCTTGAGAGCAATGGCATTATTCATTGAAGGAGTTATGCCAGGTTGAAGTGTAATCAAAATCTTGTGACATGCTTTTCATTTGCGATCCACAGACTATCTGACCCCATAAAAAATGACATTTCTGGTATTTAACCTGGGTAAACACACATATGTTTGTAATGTCACACCTCTCCAACATCTCCTTCCCTGCAGAGAGAGTGCAGCGCCAGCATCCTCAGAGCTTCCAGATTATTTTTATCTCGCTGGAGAAGCCTGAAGTTGAAAAGATAAAAGAATGAGGAAATTAAAACCAAAAAGTCTGTTGATGTGCAAAACAGATGTTCTGAGACATGCATTTATGTCTTTGCACAAAGCAAATATGGTAAATATTATACATTTTCAAAATCAATAATAAACATCACTTTATTTTGTGACAAACACCACATTTCTACATCATCTGCTCTATCCTACTGAAGTCTGTTTCCGCCACTGAAAATTTTTTAAAATGGTAACTGTGACTTTTTATCTCACAATTCTGACTTTTTTCCTCACAACTGCAAGTTTATATTTTTCGAGTTCACAAAAAGTTCACAAAGTGTCAGAATTGTGAGTTTGAATCACGTAATTCTGAGAAAAAAAGAAGAATTGTCAGTTTATATTTCGCAATTCTGACTTTATTTCTCACAACTGCAAGCTTATATTTTTCTCAAGTTCATAAAAAGTTCACAAAAATGTCAGAATTGTGAGTTTGAATCATGCAGTTCAGAGGAAAAAAAAAAACACATTTCCGAGATACAAACTTGCAATTCTGACTTTTTTTCTAAGAATTGCATTTGTATCTCAAAATTCTGACTTTTTTCTTGCAATTACGAGTTTATATTTTGCAATTCTGACTTTGTCAGATTCTTTGTCTTGCAACTGCAAGTTCATATCCCACAATTCTGACTTTAGAACTCACAATTGCGAGTACGTCTTGTAATTCCGACCTTACTACTCGCATTTGCTAGTTTATTTGTCACAAGTCAGAATTGTGAGTTTGTATCATGCAATTAAAAAAAAAAGGCAGAACTGCAAGAAAAAAAAGTTTAAAAAGTTGCAATTATCTTTTTTTATTTTTATTCAGTGGCAGAAACGGGCTTCCATACTATTCAGACAGATGTGCCTGTGATCAGTTTTTATTGTAGAAGAATTTTATTATATTGTGTTTTCACATTAAAAAAACTAAACATTTGACTGTTTAAATGTTCGATTTTAAATGTTCGTTTCAACTGTTTGTTTGCATCATCACAGCAGTTTCTGCATATTTTCATAAAAATATATGTAGGTGAACATTGTTGTGTATTACTATTTATTGCTTTATTCATGCATGTAAATGCAAATTATTAAATACTTCTTTCCTTATGTGCATTTAGTGGAAAACAGTGTGGGAAACATGCCTTGATAATTTGAATGATACTTTGTTACAAGTATGTTACTTCTTGCATTATTATTATTATTTTTTTTTATCTCTAATAAATGTTTAGTAAATTATAGCCCCTCTGATTTACAAAATGTCCCTCTTTTAAGCCATTTTAGAGCAAATACTGTACACAAAGCAGCTTGAATAACCACAATCCAGCTCCACCTGAGAGAACTGGTTTTCACACAGACCCTTTGAGGTTTCGCCGCGGAGTTCATACGGCTCTTAGTGATCAGTCTAAAAGGCCGTTCATTCAGTCGCTCGCTGGCCATCATCCAACAGGGAAAGAGAAACAATGATCCTTTCTATACAAATCCATGGAATCACATCTAATTTCCATTTGCACTTGAATGCAGCTCACTTCTGAAAGTCTTTGAGAGCTTTTAGAGTGCATTTAAAAACCAGAACAAATATCACTTAAACATTTAAGTAAAAGCTTTACCTCTGAGCTGCATCTACAGTTTGCTCCCAGTCCTGTAGAGTCAACAGCAGCTTCATCTTCTTGACCAGGGCGGGTAGAAAGGATGGGTAACTCACAATCACCTGGTTGATGGTCTCTAAAGCACCAGAATAATTCTGACGAAATTCATAATAATGTACCTGACGGAAAGACACAATCAGAGCATTACAAAACAAATCTTTCTGCAATAGCCCCCAAAAATGTATTTGTTGCAATGCCTGTTATTTACACACAGTGCAGTTTTTAATATTCTTTTGATTGTCATGAAAATAATCTAACATGGCAAAAAAAAAAAGTAATTTTCATTTTCTATAATACGATTTTTCATGTTTCTTATATTTTTTAGATGAAATGTAACCTAGATATGAAAGTTCACTTTAATGCTTATCAGCTTATTATTTAACGCTTTACTGTTAGTTCTGATTTTTAAAAAAAGTATTATGATGTAAACGTAATAAAAATGTGCATCTTATTCACGAGTTCACGCTTACATATAATTAGCCGGAATATAGTAATGCATGTTTGGCGTGCTGTCCGGAGAAGGGCTCCGAGCTCGGGAATGGCCCGAACCCAGAGAACCCCCCTTAGGTGTAGTGAGAACTCGGAGTGAGGAGATGGGGTGGTGGAGGGATGCTGATAAACCGTCAAAAGGATAGAAGTAAGTCAGCTGTATTTGAATGCATAGCGTTGATTGACTTGAGTACACTCCTGTTGTGTTAATTAGGCTAGGTATCTGACGCGCTCCTCCCGAACCTTGTTAAAAGATCATTTAGTGAACATCAGTCAGGACATTTGTGACCCTGGACCACTAAAACAGTCTTAAGTAGCATGGGTATATTTGTAGCAATAGCCAAAAATACATTGTATGAATCAAAATTATCGATTTTTCTTTACTGCCAAAAATCATTAGGATATTAAGTAAAGATCATGTTCCATGAAGATATTTTGTAAATTTTTCTACAGTAAATATATCAGAACTTAATTTTTGATTTAGAAATATGCATTGCTAAGAACTTAATTTGACAAATTTTAAAGGTGATTTTCTCAATATTTTGATTTTTTTGCACCCTCAGATTCCAGATTTTCAAATAGTTGTATCTTAGCCAAACATTGTCTTATCATAACACATACATCTATGAAAAGCATATTTATTTAGCTTTCAGATAATGTATAAATCTCTACTTCAAAAACTGACCCGTATGACTGGTTTTGTGACCCAGGGTCACATTTTTGTTAGCTAAATTATTAAACAGTGATAGAAAGAGAGAAAATAGAGTTACCTTCCCCATCAGAGCAAAAATGTCGCTTTTCTCCTTCAGGGCCTCATCAAAATATTTCCCAGACTTCTTTGCATAAGCATCTTTATTTGATCGCAGATCAATCCAGCCTTTCAGTACAATTCCCTACAAAACAATGATCCCAAATATTAAATAAACAGCAAAATGCACAGAAAAAAACTGCAATCAACAGTGTTATTTTAGTTTGACTGAGATACTATAATAGTGTTTAATAATATTTTGAAATAGTTTTTATATTTTTATTTACTTTTTTTTTTTTTTTTTTTAAGTAAGTCTATTAATTTTTTTTATTTGTGACCCTGGACCACATAAACAGTTTTAAGTAGCAAGTGTATATATGTAGCAATAGCCAACACACTGTATGGGTCAAAATGATCGTTTTTTCTTTTAAGCCAAAAATTATTAGGATATTAAGTAAAGATCATGTCCCATGAAGACATTTTGTAAATTTCCTACCGTACATATATCAAAACTTAATTTTCAAATAGTAATATGCATTGCTAAGAACTTCTTTTGGACAACTTTAAAGACGATTCTCCCAATATTTCCTCAATATTTTGAGAATATTTTCTTAACAAACCATACATAAATGCAACGCTTATTTATTATGTATAAATCCCAATTTCAATTGAGTTTCATTAAAATTTACACTTATAATTGGTTTTGTGGTCCAGGGTCAAATTTCAGTTTTAGGGTGTGATTTTTTGTTACTTTACTACTTTAAATTAAATTACGTAACTAAATAAAGATGATAAATGTAACTATTTTAGATATAAAATATAAAAACATAATTTAAGATCACCAAGGTAACACATCTATATCAGTTAATTTTCATTTTATTTCAAAGAATGTTTTTTTTAATAGTTAATATTAGCCATTATAACTCTGATAGTCAATAAAAAAGTCATACTATACTTTCAGATCCTTGAAGTTCACATAAATATTAATATAATTTATTATTAACTAAAACAATCATAGTTTTACTGCATAATTTCCAAAATGCTGAATTTTTCTCAGGCTTGTGCTACAGATCATTAAAGGGATAGTTTACCCAAAAATGTAAAATTCTTTTATTAATTACTCATTCTCTTGTCACTCCAAACCTTCGTTCATCTTCAGAACACAAATCAATACAAAAAAGTACTCTCATATAAAAAGTATTCTTGTAGCTTCATAAAATTACGGTTAAACCACTGATGTCACATGGACGAAGATGAACGAACATCTCACGGGCTTGGAACAACATGAGGGTGAGTAATTAATGACAGAATTTTTATTTGTGGATGAACTATCCCTTTAAGATACAGGCAGGTTGATCAGTCCTTTTCCCATCATGAAGAGCTGCCTCAGCAGAAAGCTAAAAGGTAGATGCATTTAAAAAGTTTACCTCTTTAGATCCACTGGAGATTTTGATCATTCTGTCCACATATTCTCTAGCTTTGTCACTGCGGCCCAGCAGCCACAGCAGCATGCCAGCGTAATACAGAGCTTTGGGACTCGCCGACTTCCTCTCCTCCTTCACCTTTCCATCCAGCTCCTGGATCACATCACGGTCTACAAGCAAAACATGCTTTGTCATTTATTCATTCACACATGACATTCCATACAATACAAACACGTTTAAAGAAACATTTCATAGTGACTTTAAAGAAACAGTTAACCCAAAAATGTCTACAAGTGAAAACATTCCAAAACAGCTCGAAACAAATATGTGGGTGGATTTTAATGTAAGATGACATATTTTTCACTGGAGGAAGCGTTATGATAGATTTTGGACTGGTATTTTGGCCAGAAGCGATGATTTATAGCTAAAACACATTAAAGATGGATTTGTTTCTTACAAACACAGCTTTTCACTTTACAAGATGTTAATTGATGAACTGTAGTGGTGTGGATTATTTGAGGATTACTGTGATGTTTTTATCAGCTGTTTGGACTCTCATTCTGGCGGCACCCATTCGCCGCAAAGGATCCTTTGGTGAGCAAGTGATGCAATGCATTCATTTTTGCATTCATTCAATGCAAATATTCATTTTGGGGTGAACTATTCCTTTCACCAAGACATGCAAAAGATCTACCAGGGTTTGGTCTTTTCTTGTGGGCATAAACCAGAGCCATGAGCACACAGAGGGAAACGTCTTTTCTCTCCTTCAGCTGCTCCAGCTCCTGAATGGCGTCCAACACTTGATCTACAACAATAAAATAACAAAGGAATACAGACGCCAAGATATTTAGACCATTTCTCAAGACGTCAAATAAAGACAAAGATAGAAAACAGTGGGTTTTTCCTCACCTTGCATGAGGAGACCATAAGCGTGGAGGAATGCGAAGATTGGATCATGACTGAATTTCCGTTGAGCTTCACTGGAAACATCTACAACATGACTGGAGTACTTTTCCTGGCAGTAGTACAAGATCAAGGCCTGAAATTGGGAATAAAAAATTAGCAGGGTTAACCCAAAATATGCTATGTTTTTGTGAGCGTCAAATATGATCATCACACTTTTGAGGAATGTCTGTTTGTTCATTTCTCAATCATGTATTGCATTGCATTTAATGTTTTGAAACTAGTGCTTTGATCAGAAAAACTAAGCAGATAAATTTACTTAAAAGACGTATTGCTGATATTTCTATGCATTTTATATAAGCACTCTGCTATATTTACTGTCATAAGGATCTCATTGATTTATATTACAAGCTGTTAGAATTTCATTTCTACTTTATGGCCTTACTTTTCCCTTTATGTTTATTATGTAAGTTATATGTTTATGAAACATCTCACAACTAAACGTCTTTCCACAAAACATTCTGGTGCTCAGCTGCATTATTGTTATTATTAGTATTAAGTACTACGCGATCATTTTTTATGACTTACAAGAGCGCACTCCTCATCATCAGCCCCCGCCATAATGTCACACACTGCAGATGTCAAAACAACCCTGAAAACATACAGAACAGACGATTCTGTACGGCGAGAGTCTTTCTATCCCGTTCTCGCCATCTTTGATAAGCAGTGGAAGCATCATAGTAACCAAACAAACTCCGCTATTTCCGCTTGGAAACCAGGAAGTGACGAGTCAGTGGCGCACTTCTACGTGCTTAACACACAGTGGCGCTACAATCTCGTTTTTATCTGGAGCTTAGATAACTGTGTAGACATCGACACAAATATTTATAACAAATATATTTTTAATATATACACTACCAGTCAAAAGTATTTAAACAGTAAGATTTTAAATGTGTTTAAAGAAGAAAATTGTGAAATATTTTTACTAGCCTATTTAAAATAACTGCTTTCCATTTGAATATATTTTAAAATGTAATTTATTCCTGTGATTTCAAAGCTGAATTTTTAGCATCATTACTCCAGTCACATGATCCTTTAGAAATTATTCTAATATTTTGCTACTCAAAAAATATTTATTAAGGTTATTATTATGTTGAAAACAGCTGAGTAGAATTTTTTCAGGCTTCTTTGATGAGTAGAAAGTTCAGAAGAACAGCATTTATCTGAAATAGAGATCTTTTATAACATTCTAAATGTATATATATATATATATATATATATATATATAAAATATATATAAATTGAAAGCAGTTATTTTAAATAGTAAAAATATTTCACAATAGTGAAAAAAAAATAATGTAGAAAAACCTTAGTTGAGAATCTTTATAAAAAATATACATTTTTGTGATTTCACAATTCAAATTTTGTAATAATACATTAGAAACCCCTGGAATATCAGTTTTTCATTTTATTTTATATATTAGTAATTATATTTATTTATTTATTTATTGTTGTTTGTGTCCAGTGACTGGCTCACAACTGCGGCACACTTCTTATAACTAGCAGGAGATGGCGCTGCACTCCCTTAGCTCTTATCAAACAGGTGTGACTCTGCACGAAACTCAGATTTGAACCCTTTTAAATAACGAGTACATTGTGATTGGTGCAAAGCATCTTGCTATTATTAAATTACCAAGGAGAAAATATCTGTTTTATTTGCTACTGTTCTAATGTGTATGCATTTTTAATGTTTAATGGTTTTAATTAAACTGTATAGCCTATGCATTGTCCTCTGTGTAGCCTACCATTGGAGTTTGAATCATAAGTAGGCCTACTTTAATGTATATACATCTACTACAACATCAAAATGCTCTTACGCAGCTGAATTTGGGTGAATCTGCTGCTGTACTTGTATTTTTGTTATGAGATTCTTTTAATAAACAACATAAAGAACCAGGGTTTTAAATAAAATTGAGCAAGTATATATAGTTATAATAGTTTTCCTTTTACTATGCATGTAAAAAAATTCTTAAAGAATACTTTTAGCCTGTTCAGTTGGACTATTAAATGAATCAATTTATGCATTTAGAGCAAGGCGTTAAATGTATTCACATTTTGACCTTTCACCTAGTGACATAAGTCCTTCGCTGAGATTATGGTTGACTTTGGCTCTTTCCCCTTTTGCATTGATCTGCATGTAAAAGTGAGGTTGGGCTGTTTTGACTATATGCAAACTGTGCTGCTTCTCCTGCGGTCGGTTCAGTCTCTCAGCTGAATGAGTTTTGTCACATGACTGAACTGTGATCAGTGCTAAAGTGTGTGGCACACAGATTGCTGGTGTTTTAAAACCCATCCATCTCTGGGCACTGTGCTGGTTTTTCTCACGACTTAGTAACCAAACTTTTACTAGTATATAAAATGATTTTCTTTACTGAAAATATATGAACATTAGCACAAAATATGGGTCTTTTTTATTTTTAAGTCTCAGCAGGGCTGCATAATTTGTTTAAACAAATACAGTAAAAACAGTAATGTTGTGAAATATTATTACAATTTCAAATATGTGTTTTATATTTGAATATGTTTTAATATGGAATTTATACCTGTGATACAAAGCTGAATTTTCAACATCATTACTTCAGAGTCACATCCTGATCCTGCTTATTAGAAAACTTTTGTACAAAATAATATAGATACATACAGGTTTGTGAGGTTAATTAAAGTTTTTGGTGTGTGAGTAATGTAATAAACTCTCAATTAGAGGCCATACAGTACGTTTGACTCCTGCTGCCCAGTTCACATTGTCCACACAGCATGCGAAATGGAAATGTGCTCTCATCCTCATCAGCCTTAATGAGAGACTCAGGGTTGCACAACACAGTTTGAGCTCATTGATCGTGTAAATCAGCCCTGGGTTTGTCCCGGACGCCGGCGTCCTCAGCCCTGGTCCCAGTCTAAACAAACGGGGCCGTGCGTCCTGTCCCTAAGGGGGGCATTTCCCCGGCCTGTCCGATACCGTTCCATATATACACTGACAGATAATCATTAGCAGTAGCAGCAGTCATCAAACGCACAATGATCAGGCTGCTGTCCGCGCATGGCGGTCTGTTAGCGATACTCATCATGTGTAAATGTGCCAGGCTCCTTTGAATGACTTTGAGGAGGTTTGTATTCTGGACTAATATGAAACGCATTCGATTCTGTGCACGTAAAAGGAACCGGAAATTCTTTATAACGGAACATTTAAAAGCGCATTTACACCAAGGACGTTTTAAAAATCGTTCTAATTCTATGCGAATTTACTTTCCAACTTATTTTTGCAAGTAAGAACGGGCGAGGAGGGTTGCCAGGTTTTCATAGCAAAACCTGCCCAATTGTTACTCAAAACTAGCCCAAAGCTAGCCCAATCATTTTCAGGGGATCCGCCAGTAAAAATCGCGTTCTAAGGAGTAAAATACACGTTTTTTGGCGGGGTAAAATTAACATTCCAGTGGCTAAATAAAAAGTGGAGTGAAAACAGTGTGCAAGACTTCCGGTTTCGCTTTTAGTTATTTCTATTGTACAAAAACAGTCCGTTATTATTATGCTACTTAATATTCCAAACGTGTGTTTTCACGAAGCTTCATCAATCCGCCATTTTGGCGACACTGAATGTAAACAATGCCACTGAACCGAGTGAAACTCGCATATTTTGCTGATTATTGCTGCTGAAAATGGTCAAATATTGTCATGTTTTGGACTGTACTAATCGTTTGGACCAGGAAAATACATGTGGAGTACTATAGACTGCTAAAAGTTATAACACATCAAGGAGTGCGAAAATGTCTGAGGAACAAAAGGTGTTTGTGGCTGACCAAACTGAACTAGGATTTCCAGGGCAAGAATCTTGACAACATTTGTGTTTATTTTTATCATTTCCAATCAGGTAGGTGAAATATTAGGCTAATAATATTAAGCAATACTGTTTGTATGTATCTATACCACCTGTTAACTTTAGTTTGTCAAATTATTGCATCCTTTTCTGCTTACTAAGCCATTCTCTATATGATTTAGCAGCTTCCACATGTTTTCCCCATGGTTTACACAGCAAAAAATAGTAGAACAACGTATTCAGTACGTTAACCGTGCAATCATTGCTGTTGTTTACATCCGAGTATCTCCAATATGATCATGCATCCAGGTAGCTGACCAAACTGTAATGTAAGTGCAAAACCTCTAATTGTCATCTTATATTAATTCATTAGAATCATAAAAACACTGGTTCATAGCACAAATTGTTTTACTATTTACTGTAGGCCTACTTTATTATTCTTATTTATTTACCTAATGAATGGGAGGTCTCGCGAATTCAAAGAAAACTGATTACTTTTGGAAAATAAGCCAGATAATGAGATGAGACAGTTTTAAAAGGTAATTATTCCAAATGATTAGTTAGTCATCATTAGTCCAGTTATACAATCACACGATCTGTAGAGGCAAACCCAGCTAAAAACGTATTTTCTAATAAAGCAGTAAGCCCCAAGAAGCCATGGTTTGCAATGAATTCATAACAGCTAAGAGGCATTGTTAGGCATGACTGCTGTTATAAATTCACTGTAAACCACGGCTTCATGGGGCTTCTTGCTTATATAACGGTTATTTCATATACGTAGTAAGGTTTCACAAAATAAAACAGAGCAAGTGTAATGATATTAATAAAAACATTATTCTTCCGCCAAACAATGTAGTTCCTCAGAAACGGTTGTAGTTGCAACAAAGTGGTTGCCTAGCAACGCACAAACATAAACAAAGGTGTATTTTTGTAGAGTAATTTACAACAGCTTAGAACCTGGCTCTAACAATCAGAATCAAGGACAGGAACTCTTTGTTTTACAAAAAAGTTTTTAGAACGTTCACATTATGAAAATGCTATTTCGCAGTGTTCTATGAATGTTCAAAATGTTTCTAATTTACAAGACATTAAATGATGGACTGGAGTGGTGTGGATTACTTGTGGGTTATTGTGATGTTTTTATCAGCTGTTTAGACTGACGGCACCCATTCACACTGATAATCCGTTGGTGAGCAAGTGATGTAATGCCACATTTCTCCGAATCTGATGAAGAAACAAATTCGTCTAAATCTTGGAATTACCTCAGGGTGAGTACATTTCAGCATTTTTTTATGTTTGGGTGAACTATTACTTTAACAATTCAGAACATGCTGTTCCCATTCAGCGGTTTCAATGCAAACCCCTAAAATTTCCATACAAATACGTGGATGGAAACACAATGAGAAGATTAGCTGCTGGCAAAGATGTTGCGCTTTTATGACCTTAGTGTCAAAAGCACTTTAACACGTTTAGGCCAATATACGCAATTACTCAGAAAGCCCGGGCTCTGATCAATAGCGCAGTGAGTGCTCTTACACATTTACAGCAGCTCCTTAAAGAACATTCTCAAACCTTATCATAAGTCTGCTGCTCAGATGTTCCTCTCAGCTCCATTTGCTGGATGTGTCCTACAGCAGTTGTGGTTTTCCTGTAGTTATCCTCATCGATCAGTCTGGTGACCTCCACAGGACATATTGTAAGGCCACTGTCAATAGCACTATTATTTAAATCTCAAAAGGTTGCATAGGCCTTTTAATAAAATATAAGTGAAAATCAGTAAAGGGATATTAAAATGAATCAATATTTAAATGCATCATTGAATATGAGGGATAAAACTTTAATAAGTGGGATATGACATGCATCAGTCATTAAGCATTTTTTAAGTCTTTTTAAAGAAATTAATACTTTAATTCAGCAAAATTAATCAAACGTGAATGTAAAGACATTTATAATGTTACAAAAGATATTATTTCAAATAAATGCTGTTCTTTTGAACTTCCAGTATTCTTTTTTCAACATTGATAATACTAAGCAAATCAGCATATTAGACTGATTTCTGAAGGATCATGTGACACTGAAGACTGGAGTAATGATGCCTAAAATTCAGCTTTGATCACAAGAATAAATTACATTTTAAAATATATTCAAATTAAAAAAATGTAATTTTAAATTGTAATGTTTCACAATATTACTTTTTTTTTAAACACTTTTTGTACTGTATTTTTGATCTAACAAATGCACTGAAGACCATATTTTGAAAAAATAAATAAATAAATAAAAATAAATGTAATTAGTTACAGTTACTGAGAAAAAATGTGTAATTAAACTACAGTTACTTTTGAAAATGTTAATGATTACAAAGGGGGTTACATCTGAATTTTCACACACACACACCCACATACAGATTTAATTGACTTCTTTCATAAATTGCATTGATTGCTCTAAAATGAGACACCAATGTTTCAGGAGTTTAGGACACAGAATAGGACACATGCTTATTCGATAACTGTTTTATTTCCTATTTGGGTTTATGCATATACTTTATTTTTTAAGATTAATTGTTTTTTCCCAGGGCATTGTTAGATGCCAGTGTTTCCTGTCATAACTATGCAAACATTTGATTTCAAAACCAGTTTCATAGCTATTAAACCATTTCTTGTTATGATTTCAAATCTGTATTTAACCTCAGAATGATCTCAGAGTAAATAAGTCTGAATTTGTGGTGGCTGCGCTTTAAATTAAATTATTACACGGCTCTGTGGAATGCTTGATTCTGATTGGTTGGTCATGACATTCCAAAGTACGTTATTCCCCAATAACAACTGGTAAAAGCTAATAACACGAATGGACTCATCTGGGCAACTTAACATATATGTTGGATAGTTTTTTCTTGGTGGAAGCTTTGTGTTTGGTTAGCTAATAAAATATTAAATCGCAATTCAATATTATGTGTACAATTTCTTAATTCTGTCATCCTGGTATCGTAGACTTGCTTTATTATTTTATACAAACGCAGCTGCTGCCATTTTGTTTTGTACACTGTAATGGATTATAAGATAACTAATAAACTAGTACTGTAAGTACTAGCACTTAATTATTTATGTGGTGAAATTTTGTGTAATAAAAGTGGTACGACTGCACTGTATCCCTTAAATGTCTGTCTAGTTTGAACTTGCCACTTACTAGCAACTGATTTCTTCATGGAAACTTTGTGTTCAAATATTTCAACAATTATTTACTTTTGCGGCAAGCAGCTGTGTAATAATTGGGATAATGTACATCCAGCCAGTTGTTATTGCAAAATAAAGATGCATATTATTCCTTACTTATTATAATCTTCATTCAAGTGATGAAGGATTTTGAAAGTCTCACAGTAATCAGTGTTGAGTGTTGCTGTAAGGTTAACTCTGCCTGGTTTAAATGTTTCAAAATGATAAACAATTGAAAATGTTAGAAATTTAGAAAAGTAATCAAAAAGTAATCAAATGTAATAAGTTACAATTTTACAATGTAATAAATTGCATTTTATGTAATCTGTAACCTATTACATTTCCAAAGTAACCTTCCCAACACTTGTTAGCATATACATATATGTGACCCTGGACCACAAAACCTGAAGTAGCACGGGTATATTTGTAGCAATAGCCAAAAAACGCACTGTATGGGTCAAAATGATTGATTTTTCTTTTATGTCAAAAATCATTAGGATATTAAGTAAAGATCATGTTCCATGAAGATATTTTGTAAATTTCCTAC
>JAHKKF010517584.1:0-11626 GCA_019740295.1 Labeo calbasu | reverse complement strand
TAATTAGAAAAACAGTAATATTGTATAATACTGTTACAATTTCAAATATTAGTTTTCTTTTTTTAATATATTTTAAAATGTAACTTATTCCTGTGATGGCAAAGCTGAATTTTCAGCAGCCAATACTCCAGTCTTCCAGATTTCTGATTCAAAATTACATCATGAAAATGGTGAAAATTGTCCGTAAGATTACAAATATTAAGTAATGTAATCTGATTACTTTTTCAATTACATTTAGATTACTTTTGACCTGACTACTTTTTTTGATTACTTTTAAAGTCTGCATTTATTTCTCAGAATTGTGAGATATAAACTCGCAATTGCGAGCTATAAAGTCCAATTCTGAGGGGGAAAAAGACTGATATGTTCTCAGAATTACACATTTATATGCCGTATCTCAATTCTGACCCAATACCTCGCAATTGCATGTTATAAAGTAAGAATTGCAAGATATAACTTGCATAATTCTGAGGAAAAAAGTCAGAATTAACATTCAGAATTAAAATAACAATTGTGAGATAAAAAGTCTCAATTACCTTTTTTTTTTTTTTTTTAATTCAGTGACGGAAACAGGCTTCCATAAAATTGTAATTCCCAACTGATAAATAAGGTTTTACTTTCAAAATGACTTTCAATAGTATTCTTATATGCCTCTGTACCTAAATAAATAATAATGTCATTTAAAACACACCTTTATAAGTGTATTTAATTACAAAATTGCTAGTTTTAACTTAAAATAATGATTTGAAGTGCCTTGTTCAAATCAGTAGGTGATTTGATAAGATTTTGTAGAATTTCGGAGTCTCTTTTTAATTAGAAAAACATTAATTTTTCTAATTAAAAATTTCTGAATTTTTAGCAGCCAATACTCCAGTCTTCCAGATTTCTGATTCAAAATTACATCACGAAATTATGAAAATGGTCAGTAATGTATTAGATTACACATTTTAGGTAATGTAATCTGATTACTTTTTTTGATTACTTTTAGATTACTTTTGACCTGACTGCTTTTTTGATTACTTTTATGGTCTGCATTTATTTCTCAGATTCACAATTGTGAGCCAAAAAGTCAAATTCTAAGGGGAAAAGAGACTGGTGTTCTCAGAATTACAAATTTAAACACAGTATCTTAATTTTGACCCAATAACTCGCAATTGCATCTTATAAAGTCAGAATTGTGAGATATAAACTCGCAGTTCTAGAAACTGTGACTTTGTTTCTCGGAACTGTGAGTTTATATCTCTCAAATCTGACAATTCTGAATTTTGTTTGTTTTGTTTTGTTTTGTTTTGTTTTCCTCACAATTACATTTGTTTTATGCAATACTGACTTTATAACATTTAAATTACTTTTGACCTAACTTATCACACAGATTTCATTTCAATTGCAGTTTATTTGTATGCCGCGTTTCACAGTGCATACTGTTTCAAAGCAGCTTTACAGAAAATATTTGTTTTTAATGCTACAATGGAGAGCGTCACCTGACCAAGCCAGAAAACAGGTCTCATTGCGTCCACTTGTCGGAGAAAGTGTTAACAGCAGTATAAACAGATGGCGATATCTGATGTCAGCTAACCTAGCTAGTTGTTTTTATTGTTGCTGTTTTATTCAGTTTTAATAGTTGAACACTGGTGAGAAGAAAAATAAAGTGATGGATATCAGTTATGATCATCTGTGTTATCTACTTTGGGCACTCTGAATAAAACAATTTTATGTTCAACAAAGCTTCATATTTTCAAATTAACGTTTAACGAAATATAAAAGACCTAAACTGTAAGCGACACAACCTGTTTTATATTATTCTTTTATGAGTCAGAGATGAGAGTCAAAGTAATATCCATATGGCAGTATTTTACAGTTATAATATGATACGTTATGTGGTTAATGACTTATTAAGTTAAGCAGACACAATGAACGTGTTAAGCAGTAACAACAAACATAATTTGTGCTCATAATGATTACAGTATTAGGATAATACTACAATATTAGGATATTTGGGGGTTTTGTATATCGATCCGAAGATTTGTGTAGAAAATACCATTCTGATATGAAAATCCAAATGAAAACAAAATATACTCCATTCTGTTTATCAACAACATTAAAGGGACAGTTCACCTAAAAATGAAAATTCTGTCATTAATTACTCACCCTCATGTCGTTTTTAAACCCATAATACGGAACACAAATCTGAGAGCTTTCTGACCCTGAATAGACAACAATGCAACTGACACATTTAAGGCCTAGAAATGTAATAAGGACATTGTTAAAATAGTCCATGTGACATGGTTCAACCTTAATTTTATGAAGCTATGAGAATACCTTTTGTGTGCAAAGAAAACAAAAATAACGACTTTATTCAACAATTTCTTATCTTTCATGTCTCGTAGCTTCACTGTCACTGTTATTTCGTAACATTACTGTTGAACCACTGATGTCACATGGACTATTTTAACAATGCCCTTACTACCTTTCTGGGCCTTGAACATGGTAGTTGCATTGCTGTTTATGCAGGGTCAGAAAGCTCTCATATTTTATAAAAAAAATAGCTTAATTTGTGTTCTGAAGATGAACAAAGGTCTTACGGGTTTGAAACGATAAGAGGTTGAGTAATTAATGACAGAGATTTTGGGTGATTTATCCCTTTAAGTGTATTAAACTTTACATGAACAAGCATACAAACACTGTCTATGACAACACTGTCTATAAGTCTTCTAGATTTTAAATATAGTCCTCCAATCTGATTGGCCGAGCGGTGTTTATATAATCTAATACAGTCTAACAGTACTGGGATGTTTCACTATTCATTTAATTTCTCACTCATATTTGTATGATATTTGTTAATTACTCAAATCCTCTCTTTAATTTTAAAAGTGTAAAGTTGTTAAAATTGATGTAACCTCAACAAATCTGCTTGGATGGTTTTAGTACAACACGTTTTGCATGTTTCTGCCTAATGACTGAAATATTGTGGGCAAATCCAGGCATCTGTATTTCAGTGAGAAGCAGATCTTCACAAGCCTATTAACAGTTATCATTTTCTCATAGTCTGCCATATGTCACATTCAGCTTATACTGACAGCTGTGTGCTACTGCAGTTGGATTTTATCTATCGACCCACTATTTAAAGGGACAGTTTACCAAAAAATGAATATTATGTCATCTTTATCCACCCTCATCGAAATCTGTTTGACTATTTTCCGTGGAGCACAAAAGACCATGACTCGGAGACAAAATCTTCAGTGAATAATATATATATATATATATATATATATATACCTATATCAGCTAATAAATTTGTCTCGCACATTCACAGGAAATGCTGACTTCTGCTTTGAAAGATAAGGTGGATGATTTTAGAATAACATGATGGTGAGAAAATGCTGACCGAATTTTCATTTAGGTGAACTGTCCCTTTAAAATTAAACTAGCAATCTATGACAATAGGAAACTAAACATATAAAAAATACAGCAGTTCCATGTACGGCTTTTTTATATTTTTATTATTTGTTTACACTATCAATAAAAAGTTTAGGGTTGATATGTGTTTTAAAACAAACGTTTTTGAAATAAGTCTCATTATGCTCACCAAGGCTAAATTATTACAAGGCTAATTATTATTATAAAAAAAATAATAATAAAGTAAAAACTGTAGTGTAGTACTATTTTACTGAAGAAAAGGAGGATGTTTCAATAGTAAAATTGGGTTCAATAGCTTTTGAGGCTTGTGGAATAATTCAGTATTTTCCAGGAAGCTGACTAAAATGTATTATTAACTTCAATCTCCTAGAGAATAGGATGCTGCGCAAATACTGCGACAATACATATATTTATCTGTACACCTGAATGTGGTATTGATATGCAAATCATTTTGCAAAGGGAAGTCACTAAGGCTAAGTTCCCTAGAGAATAAAAACTTGTATTAAAATTCATACGTACAGTATATTTGAACACTTAAAACACATTTATGAATTGTTTACAATAAATAAAATATCAAACCAAGTGGCATTAATTTTAAATAAATACATACATTCATTTACATGAAATGCAAGAATGTGAAAACACTGACTTTTTATGGAGATTTGTAGTCTATATTTAGAACGTCTAATATTTGAGGATCTTAGACTTTTACGTATGGCCATATCATCTAAACTCATTAAATCATTTTAAGATGAGATAAGATTAGACGTAAGAAAACTGTTGGAGGTAGGCAGTTTAGTGAAACTGGATTTTTGTAATAATTGCAGGTCATGTTTCTCTACTCTCACTAAAACACTGTTTTTACGCCCTCTAGTGGCTTTTTAGAAGAAAACTGCATTGTGTTCACTTGAAGTTGAATCCAACTTCCCAGTTCAGCTTTATGCTTTTACCTTTCTGTTAAGCCTGCAATGAACAGTAGTTCTCTAAGACTTTAATGAACTAAAATTTGTTGATTATACCACATGGATTATGAACAATAAAGTAGGTCATCTGCCTTCTGTTGAAATACATAATCCTAATGCAACCTTTAACAGAAGCGGTCTTATGAGGCCACAGCTGCAAAATAACCAGAATATGTATATTGGTTATGACTCTTTATGAATTTACTTTGTATGAATTAACTCGACTTGTTTGGTTGTTTGTTTGTTCAGACATTCCAGACATTTTCTTTTTTTCTTTTTTTTTTTTTTTTAATTACTTAATTTACTGAGTTTACAAAGTGGGATGTAAACATTAAACTTCTGTTCAATATTGATTCACTTCATCAGGCTCCTTTTCCACACCCAAAAGTATTGTCTCCATTGTTTTAATTTAACTGTATGCTATTTATTATTATTATTATTATTATTATTATTTTCCCTTTCTCAATTCTTGAATTTTATCTTACTGCATTTTTTCTTTCTCTTTTATCAACATCTTTACTGAACAGCCAGTGGGAGGCAGCATGAAGTTCCTAACTTACATTTTATTTACAATATTGCCAATTACGTTTTGCTCCACCAACAAAAATACTTTGTTCTGCTTTTCTAAAGCAGAAACTTTATCAACATCTTCCTGGTGACAAAACCAGCATATGCTGGTAGGTATGTTTTGATGGTGCGATGCTGGTTAGGTATGTTTTGATGCTGGTTTATGCTGGTCCTTTGCTGGTTTATGCTGGTCATAAACCAGCAAAGGACCAGCATAAACCAGCTAAGGACCAGCTTAAACCAGCATCAAAACATACCTACCAGCATATGCTGTTCAGCAGGGTTTACTGAACAGCCAATGGGAGGCAGCATGACGTTCACAACTTACATTTAATTTACAATATTGCCAATTACCTTTTGCCCAACCAACGAAAATACTTTGACACGAAGCAGAATAATCGTCTCTGAGCAGCAGATAACTGTTTTGTTTTTGAATGAGTCAGCGTTTTGAAGGAATCCATTGAGAGAAAGATTCTATGACTCGCTTATGAACACATACAAGTGTTGCCACCTACTGGTGTAACGATGTAACTCGAAAAAAGCGTCATTGAAAAAAAAAAATAAATAAATAAATAAACGGAATTATACAAACACTTTATATGGACTATATCATCAGCGGACACGGACCTAATTGTTCAGTGGTAAAAAAAAAAAGAAAAAAAATCATTAAACCCGCAGCACTGCTTACTGTTTATCAAAGATGCTTGTCTGAAACACCCAGAACTGCTGTTTCCTATTGTGTGGCAATGAATAGGAATAATAATAAGATATATAATATAGATATGTGTCATTATGTACGTTCAATACTCAAACTGAACGCGCTTTCAATTGCATCACAATCAAAGCAGTGATAATGTCAATGGCGACGTGGAAAAACAACACAGCAGTATTGCTCAGCGTATTTGACAGATGATCTGTAACAATAACAATCAAACGCTATGATGTAAAGACATACGCCTGATGAAAAGCATCCTCTCTTATAACGCATACACCTAACTAGATTAACACATGTTTGGCTGGTACATTGAAATTAAAACGTCGAATGGTCATTTTAGTAATGTGCTTTAATTTTTTTCCATAGCAGAAGCTTTTTTACTTACCCAGAAATATCATCAGTGCAACACAGGATAATTTCAAAGCGGACGCCCACTGCGTTTTCCCAAAATGCAATAAAATAGGCATTTTGGTCGATGACAATAAACGGAGAGGAAAATAAGAACAGAAAAACGTACTATTTCTTCGTTTCAATTATACAAAATAACACGTAAATGTTTTTATTTTGTGCTATGATATGGCTGGCAGTGTCTGTAGCAGGAAAACTGGTTGATAGTATGGTTGTGGCTTGTCATGTGCCGTACTTCAGGGTTCAGTTGAACCAAGATAAAGTACACTATAATAGCAGCACTTTAAATATTACATGACTCGTTTCGCGAGATTAAAACAAATTCAGAATGCATCTATATATTACATATATCTCCTCCATTTAGAAAAGTCATAAATCAGTCTAGGAAAATCCAAGCGGCCGTTGACGCAAAACTAAATAACGAGTCGCTAGCTTGCAGTAGGACCACCTCTCCTCATCTCATCACTAATGGAGATCAAAGTGCACTAGAGATGAGCAAGTGGTGGAAATACACATAAGCGATGTGAACGGTGCCGAAAAACACGAGGACGATGGTGGTGATGATGATGCTTATTAAAGATATAGACTTCCTACATAGACATCTAACATAAGGCAGTGTATTTATCTGCTTAATGAGAGTACATTGAGGGTGTTCCTTGATGGTTTTGATAGCCAATAATGGTTTTAGCCACTAGTTGTATTATGTTTTATAAAAAAAAAATCTTGGTCTGTGGTTTCTAAAATCTCAAAGGACTGGTGTGAATACTTACTTGTGTAATGCTTATATAGAACCACTTCATTATTAGCACTGGAGAAAATTTAGTTTGCCTCTTCAGAGACGCAAGTTAGCAGAAGTGGCAAATTCATGCTGATGAGAAGCCACTGAGAAGATAAAGAAAAAAAAAAAAAAGAAAAAAAGTAGAGGGGCTGAAGTTCACTGTGAAGCGCTGTAACTATACTGTATTGACCACTGTTGAGATCTTGCAGATGATGAAAGAGGTGCGTGATGAAAGAAAGCTAAATAATTAAAATGACATTGAATTGCATGCATATTCAAACAGATGAACACAGATTTATTATGAGGGACAATGTATAGTCAGCCGGTATGCAAACAACCTGTTAGGAACTATATAATACATGTCTGACAATATACTCTCATTCTTTTAAATAATCAGTTATTCTGTGTCTCATCTTTTAAGCTGCATGGTCTGATTGATAAATCTTGGCAGTGGACATACACGGGTTCCTCATCCTTCGGCTTCCAATCAGAGGGAAGACGTCTGTTGTGTCCAGATGTGACAGGAGTGTCTGGTGGGAATGGTACACCATGCTGCTTCCAGCCATTGAAAACACACAAACAAAAGCAAAAAACAAAATTTTACATTTTGTGAACACACTTCTGTTCTGTGGTAAATGGCTAATAATCAGTATAACACGTGCAGGACGTAAGCCTATGCATATACACTTATTATTATTTTCACTTAAAATAATAAAGATGCATGCATTAAGAATAGAATTAATGTGTAAAATTAATTTCCACATAATATTTGATAAAGTCTGTGATGAGGTCTGTTTTGTGATATTAAATAAATCAACTGAAAATTATAAAAATTTCATTCATATTTTTATTTTATATTTAAATAAAGAGGGTTCAAAAAGGGTTTAAGAACTTAATTACATCTTTATTTGTAATTTCATAATTCTGTTGTCCATTAAATATATATTGAATATACTGATAAACATTTATGGTAAATACTTAATGTAATTAATGTGTATGTCGTATTAAAATGTTTGTATTTACACATTTGTAATGATGCAGTTGCAATTTAGTATTTAGTATTTCAAATACGTGACTCTGGACCACAAAAACAGTCATAAGGGTACATTTTTTAGGACAATATTTGGCCAAGATACAACATTTGAAAACCTGGAATCTGAGGGAGCAAAAAAAAAAAATGTATATAAATGTATATAAAATGTATANAAATACGTGACTCTGGACCACAAAAACAGTCATAAGGGTACATTTTTTAGGACAATATTTGGCCAAGATACAACATTTGAAAACCTGGAATCTGAGGGTGCAAAAAAAAAAAAAATGTATATAAATGTATATAAAATGTATATATATATATATATATATATATATATATATATATACATATATTGAGAAAATCTCTTTTAAAGTTGTCCAAATTAAGTTCTTAGTAATGCATTTCATCACCTTAGAATTATAAGGTTCTATCTGCATTCTGAGCACTTTTGAGATTTTGAGCTTCAAAGTTTTTTAGACTTCTATTTTTTTCTAAAAAAAAGGCCCAAAATGTACACAGCTTACAAAAGAAATCACAATGTAAATAAGTTGTCACAGAATAAGAATATGTGAATAACTCAATTTTGACAAAAATGTCAGATAGAACCTTATAATTCTCAGGTGAAGATTTTACTAAGCAAAAATTTATTTTTTATATATTTACTGATTAAATTTACAAAATACCTTATTGAAACATGCTTAATATTCGAATGATTTTTGGCATAAAAGAAAAATCAATCATTTTGACCCATACAGTGTATTTTTTCCTATTGCTACAAATATACCCATGGTACTTAAGACTGGTTTTGTGGTCCGGGGTCACATATACTACCTTTGTATTATTGAATAGTAAAATCATAACATCAACTACTTTACATGTGCTTTAGTATGTTAGTCAGCGTACTTAAAGGGAACCCCAGGTAAATGTAGAAAACCCATGAAAGACTTGCATTATTTAAAAATAAATCCACATCGTTTTATACATAATTTGGACTATGGAGGCTGCCATTATTTTGATGATTTTGATCATTGAAAATAAAATACCGATACGATGACCACATTGTAAGGCTCTTTGTTCAATATTTTATTTTTCAAGTTATATGGCGTCAGAATGGTGCCTTTATAGTCCAAAATATGTATAAAACGTGAAATTTTTAAATAAGTTTTAAAATCTTTTATTGGTTTTCTTCTACATATTTCAGTACAAGATATATAATATATAATATTATAATATTATTATATTAAGCCATACAAGTCTTCATAACCAGAGTTCCCTTTAAAAGTTATTGTAATAATGTATAAACAGAGGACATTTGTTGTCTGACAAGAACATTTCATAGCTCAAATATTCACATTATTTTATTTCATACCTTGCTTTCAAGTCTAGCTTACCATGGTAACATAGATGTTGTCTGCACTGCTGGAAGGACTGTTCACATCTACCAGATCAGGCATAGAGCTGTTTCCCACCCGAGACACACAAGAAGTCATCTTCAAGGCCTATGCAACAACCCAAGAACCCAATCCAACAACCCATTTAAACATTCTGGAAACAAACCTCAACCATTTAAACAGAATACACATAAATCAAAGAAAAAATTATTTAATATTTGACATTTACCAAGTACAGAAAGCAAAGAGAGGAAATGAGAGCAGGGGTGCAGAAGGAAGTTGCAACGACAGTGCATTACCTTGTATGTGATTGCCTTGTTGTCGGTGTCAGTGGTGGTTTTAACCTCATCTATATTTTGCCTAGTAGAAAATAAAGCACAACCTGAAACCAGAAAAACAATGTTCTACAAGCTGCTACATCTCTTTCTGAACTGACAATGACTTACTTTGAGTTGTTTTCTCTCTGGGTCGATCTGCAAGCCTTCCACCCCCAAAACACGGTACCAATTAGTAACACAAACCCAGACACTGATGCCAGGGCCAGCCACCAGGGAGGATGTGCCTGCAGATGATTCACACCTGGACTGTTTCTTCCGGTCAGTGCTGAAGAAAATAAAGAAGAGAACCGAGTTTGGAGCCCTTATGTAAACTAATCCACATAAAGAAACCTTTAAAATGTTAGTATTATAACCTTAAACTTCACATGTTTGTTATGGATCACAAATGCATAACACTTCAGTGTCATATGAGCTTTCTGACCCTGCATAGGCACCAAAGCAACTGACACGTTCAAGACCAAGAACGGTAGTAAGGACATCATTAAAATAGTCCATGTGACATCAGTGGTTCAACTGTAATGCTATGAAGCTACAAGAATACTTTTTGTGCACAAACAACAACAAAAAAATGAAGAATTATTCAACAATTTCTTCCGTGTCAGTTTTCAACGTGCATTCACAAGAGTACCACGACACATGCACGTGGTGCTAACGCAGGAGCCAGCGCTCTGACGTAGAACCGGAATAAATGGTAGTGGAGACTTTGAGAGAAATTGTTAAATAAAGTCATTATTTCTAGGTTTTTTTGCACATTCTCATAGCTTCATAACATTAACGTTGAACCACTAATGTCACATAGACTATTTTAATGATGTCCTTATTACCTTTCTGTGTCTGTGTATGTGATTGCCTTGTTGTCAGTGTCAGTGGTGGTTTTAACCTCATCTATATTTTGCCTAGTAGAACATAAAGCACAACCTGAAGCCAGAAAAACAATGTTCTACAAGTTGCTACATCTCTTTCTGAACTGACAATGACTTACTTTGAGTTGTTTTCTCTCTGGGTCGATCTGAAAGCCTTCCTCCCCCAAAACACGGTACCAATTAGTAACACAAACCCAGACACTGATGCCAGGGCCAGCCTGACTATTTTAGACTATTTTAATGATGTCCTTATTACCTTTCTGTGTCTTAAACATATTAGTTGCATTGCTGTCTATGCAGGGCCAAAAAGCTCTCGGATTTCATCAAAAATATCTTAATTTGTGTTCTGAAGATAAACAAAGGTCTTACAAGTTTGGAATGACATAAGGGCAAGTAATTAATGACAGAATTTTTTGGGTGAACTATCCCTTTAATAAAAGATGTGCAAAAGCAACGTGAAATAACTTGACAATATCCAACAAACAATCCATGTCAGTTTGGTTGTTTTTATTTTGTAGAAGAGATTGGTGCAATCGCTAACTATAAGGTTTTGAGTCAGAAATCCAAAACGCTTTTTAGCACAGTATTAATGGTTTTCTAGGCAGATCTCTGGGACCTCTACCAACTGCCACCAGCCCCAAGTCGATAGACCCTCGGGGGCTGGAGATACAGCGCCCCAAATTTGAAAATTTGACCCAGACCAAAATCGGGGCTAAATTAAACCTCCTGGACCTCTATCCAACGCCACCAGCCCCAAGTCGACAGAGATCATGGAGGTCTGGGGGCTCCGAATTTGGTTTGGCAGAACTTCGGGACCTCTACCCAACGCCACCAGCCCCAAGTCAATAGACCCCCTGAGGGCCGGAGAAACATCCTCCCCAAAAAAAAAACATTTTGACTGGCTATAACTCCTCCTGGATGCTGCCAAACCAGACCAAACCCCAAACTGGTAAACCCCAAGGCCCTCGATCCAACGCTCCAAATCCGACAGACCAACAACATGGAAAGCTATAAGTAAAATGTCACGTGTTGTCATCTCAGAATTACGGTAATTATGACATGGCTTGAACGCAGCATAAACTTAACCTGTTGAATAATAAGAAACTCTATTCTTGCTTTGTCCAGTAGCCTAGCTTTTTTCTGTTACATCA
>JAHKKF010517582.1:0-21226 GCA_019740295.1 Labeo calbasu | reverse complement strand
TGTTCGCGCGAATCATTCATGATCCAGCTTCACTTACAGCAGAAGTGAGTATAAGCGTTTTTTTATGAATCTTTGCGATCGCCTTTCCTTATAACGTGCTAGTTAGGAAGTTTAGCGGCTAAACGCGGCTAAATGCGGCTAATGTAAACAAGACCGTCTTTCCCCGAGAGAGAGGAGAGGGGCGGGGTGAGCAGAGCTCATTTGCATTTAAAGGAACAACCCCTTAGAATGAGATGATTTTTGCAGAGCTGATTTTGGCAAGTTAAAAATGGTGTTGTTTTACAAAACCATTGAGAATTTTTAATCAAAGTATATTAGAGACTTTTCATTAAGACCCTAAAGAATCATTTCAACTTGTGGAAAATGAGCATCCGATGACCCCTTTAAGACTGGTTTTGTGGTCCAGGGTCACATTTGTGAAATTTACCAGCAGTTTCTGAAAAATGTTTCTACACTATTTTTTTTTTTTTTTTCATAAGCGCCACTGTCACTGTGAAGCCCATCTGCTGTTTTTGTTCAGACCAATGCAACATATTATTTATACTTTAACCAATTGACAAAAAAGAAGCAAATGTGTATTTTTAAAAATCTAAACAATTCAAATTACATTTATATTAGTATTCATAGTATTTTGAAGTGTCCACAATAACAATACCATGCATGTTCATTACCACAACATACCATTTGTCCGAATAAATAGGCTGGGTAAAAATAGATTATAGGTAATAGATTTTTTTAAATTAATATTTACATTAGAGTTATTCAGATATTAACTCCTATATCCAAAAGATATAGGTGGTCAAAAAAAGATGCCGTATTGTGAATATGATGCAAAAAACATTTCAGTTCAGAAAGACAAGTTGAAAAAGTTGCCCTCTGAAACAACATGGACATTGCAGATGAAATATACAAAAATCACATCAGAGTCAAATTTATTCAAAAGATTTATTCAAAAGCTTATGAATGGGAATCACATTGAATCAGGAAATCTGCAATGATACCCATGCAGCCTTATTTCCTGCCATTGTAATATGGGGCAGGTGTGGGTTGAAGCTTGCTGCCTACATTGCATAGGTAGAGGAAGTACACTTGACCTTTGACGTGAAAGAAGAGAGCAATGCTTGCTGATTCAGATATCTTTGTTTCAGAACTACACTTTTTTTTATTTTTTTTTTATTTAGCCAACTTGGATGTTATGTTTGCTTTTTTCCTGCACAAATGTGAACCACTCCTATTTCAACACTTTTTGGGGAGATGAAACCTCAACTCAGATCTGAACTGCAGGCGGTTCAATTCAGAGTTCATCGCACTTGTTTACGCTGACGGCAAAAAATATGAAAAGTCAGACAATAAGAAATGTAAGCATTCTAAGTGAGTTGAGAGGGTAAGATGTGTTTGTTTCAAAGGAATCAGAAGGGCTCTCATGTTTGGACAATGTGCGCTAAATTCAGACATAACATGGCCTTATGAATCATGCTTGAACCAAAATACAAAATGCCTGCATTTTATTGTGGATAGTTGCGCTTATTTGTCAATGTAGCTACTACACATCATCATTTGTACAATGTTGCCTTCAGTACTGCCTCCTATATGAAAGAAAACACAAAGTGAAATCTGATTAATATCTTACACTCTTAGAAATAAAGGTTTCATTGTTTTGTTTTGTTTTTCTCACAGCAATGCAATAGATTTTTGGTTCGCCAAAGAACCTTTTAGTCAACAGTTCTTAAAAGATTCATTTTTATGAAATTTGGCACACAGATAAAGGACAGTCTCAACATTAACAACAGCAAATTTGAACCGTTTTTACTTAAAGGTTCTTTAGGGAATCAAAAATGGTTTGTCACTTCTAGAAATAAAAGTGCACATTTTTTATTTTATTTTGTGGCTTTAATGGACAGGACTGTGGAGAGATGACAGGAAAGTACTGGGCAGAAAGAGGGAAGCGGGATATTTTAAGATGAGAGCTCAAACATGCATTTTAATCTGGGACTAGCCTTTAAAGGAGAAGTCCACTTCCAAAACAACAATTTACAATTAATTTACTCACCCCCTTGACATCCAAGATGTTCATGTCTTTCTGTCTTTAGTCGTAAAGAAATTATGGTTTATGAGGAAAACATTTCAGGATTTTTCTCCATATAATGGACTTCAATTGTGCCCCCGATTTTGAACTTCCGAAATGTAGTTTAAATGCGGCTTCAAAGGACTCTAAACAATCCCAGACGAGGAAGAAGGGTCTTATCTAGCGAAACGATCTGTCATTTTTTTCGAAAAATAAAAATTTGTGTACTTTTTAGGCACAAAAGCTTGTGTAGCCGAGGAAGAAGAGTCTTATCTAGCGAAACAATCAGTTATTTTCTTAAAAAAAAAAAAAAAGACATTTTATGCACTTTTCAACCTCAAATGTTCTTGTCTAGCTCTGTGATGCGCATGCATACTCTGTGCACTCCGTGCAAAACAGTTAGGGTATGTCGAAAAACTTACATCTCATTTTCTCCTCTAACTTTTAAAATCGTCCTACATCGCTGTTTTACCTTTTTTTTTGTAAAGAGTGTTTGACCTTCTTTGCATGTTCACATTTTGAACACTGGGTTGGTACTTCTGCATTGATGTAGGACGATTTTAAAGTTGGAGGAGAAAATGTACAACCCTAACCCTAAAACAGTCTTGTCATCCAAGATGTTGATGTCTTTCTTTCTTCAGCCGTAAAGTAATTATTTTTTTTGAAGGAAACATTTCAGGATTTTTCTCCATATAATGGACTGATATGGTGCCCCGAGTTTGAACGATCCCACCCGAGAAAGAAGGGACTTACCTAGCGAAACAATCAGTTATTTTCATTAAAATAATACAATTTATATACTTTTTAATGTCAAGTTCTTGTCTTGTCTCACTCTGCCTGAACTGTTTTTTTTTTTGTTCCGGTTCATGACAGTTAGGGTATGTCGAAAAACTCCCATGTCACGTTCTCCCTCAACTTCAAAATCGTCCTTTATTGCTGTTTTACCTTTTTTGTTAATGGTGTTTGATCTTCTTTGCATGTTCACTTTGCATAGACTGGATCGGTACTTCTGCAGCGATGTAGGATGATTTTGAAATTATTTTTGAAGTTGAGGGAGAAAATACAACTGGAGTTTTTCGACATACCCTAACTGTCTTGAGCCAGAATACACAGAGTTCAGGGAGAGAAAGACAAGACGAGCATTTGAGATTAAAAAGTATTTAAATTGTATATTTTTAATGAAAATAACCAATTGTTTCGCAAACTCGGGGCACCATATCAGTCCATTATATGGAGAAAAATCCTGAAATGTTTTCCTCAAAAAACATAATTTCTTTACGACTGAAGAAAGAAAGACATGAACATCTTCGATGACAAGGGGGTGAGTACATTATCTGTAAATTTTTGTTCAGGAAGTGGACTTCTCCTTTAAGAAAATAACCATTTTTTTCGCTAGATAAGACCCTTCTTCCTCAGCTGGGATTTTTTAGAGGCCTTTGAAGCTGCATTTAAACTGCATTTTGGACGTTCAAACTCATGAGCAACATAGAAGTCCACTATATGGAGAACATTCCTGAAATGTTTTCCTCAAAAAACATAATTTCTTAACGACTGAAAAAAGAAAGACATGGACAAGGGGGTGAGTACATTATCTGTACATTTTTGTTCTGGTGAACTAATCCTTTAAAGGTTCTTCATGAATCCATTGGTGCCAATATAGAATCTTTATTTGTAAGAGTATAATTGAGATTATCAAGCCTCTCAAGCAATGAAAGACCTTATTTTCTGGTGTTATTTTGAATGATGCTATTAAAGCATTTCCTACACAACTGCACACCACTGACCATGACCACCATGGCCTATAGACCCCCACTGTCTCGTTCTGAACTGTAGCAATTAGTCAAGCAACTAGCTTTTATTTTTGCCTGTTGCGTTGTTGTATTTTTATTTTTTTTTTATCACCGTCTCTCTCTCTCACTCTCTCTCCCTCCATCTCGCCGCTTCGGTATAGATTTCTCACAGCTGATGAAATTAAAAAGACAGCGCATTGTGTGTGGTGTTGCCCATGGCGACGAGTTTAGCCTGCGAGTTCACGATACGGGGTTCAGAGGGGAGTTCCTTTGGGGGGGATTAAATCGCTCCCCTCTTTCTCTTCCCCCTCCTCTTCTCTTTGCTTCCTCCCCTGCAGCCCCTGCCTCTCTCTCTCCCCTGCTCCCCTGCCTGTCCGACAGTCAAGAAACATAAACAGCTCGCAGCTCTAAATGATGAGGATGTTACTCGTTTAAAAAAATGTTATTCGTTAGCTGCAGACGCAGCAGCGCTCTCAGGTAAGAATAACACAGGAAGTCAAAGGTTAAGAGAGGCGTTATGCAGCTCGAACGCTAGCGCTGCGCATCCCCACGAGATTAACTTCATGCGCAGAGAAAAAGACTGTTTTTACAGTCATAAACAGAAAGTAAGCAGCCATCACGGTCAGATTGTTAACGCTGTGCTGCTGTTACATATATTTTGTTTTGCTGTTACAGGTATGATTCATTTGGATAAAAATCTGAAATAACAAAATTAAACTCTGGTGCGTGACTTGCATTATTTGTGCTGCAGAGATAAATAATGGCTCAAATTATTTAGCTTGTCGGGGACAGATTCAGGATATTTTCTAAGTGATTAGACCTGTGATTTTTTTGTTTGTTTGTTTGTTTGTTTTTGGACCATTGAGCATCCACCTCATAACCACTCAAAACAGCCTAACAACCACATAGCACCACATTAAAACATAAATAATAGTTAAATAATATATATATATATATATATAAATATATATATATATATATTTGCAACTATACTTTTTAATCTTATCTTTACAAAAATATTTATACGTATACATATTACAAATATTTGTAACATATTTTCATTTGTATTTATGGTGTATTATTTATTTATTTTATTTTTGAAACGGCACTTTTGCTACTGTATCTTTACAAAAATATTTATGCATACATACACATATATTAATAAATATTTACATTTGTACTTTTTGATATATATTAATGTAACTAAATAAATCCTGTTACATTCATATAATAATTATTTATAATATTATGTACAAATATTTTTTGTGGATATTAGGTACAGTAGAAAAAATACTAAATACAAATTTAAATATATAACTTTTTAATTTAAATATAAAAAATACTTTTTGAATATATTTACATTTATATTAATTGTATTTAGTATTTTTGCTTTACTGCTTATCTCTACAAAAAAAGAAAATTATTATAATTAAATAAATCCTATCATATTATTAATTACATATTATATAAAAATAGATTTGTACTTATTTTAATTTAAATTTAATTTTATTATTTATTATTACTATTTTATTTATTCATTTTATTTATTTTTTTATTTTTTACTGTAGCTAAAAAAGTTAATACAAATGTACATATATTTAAAAAGGGCTGTATGTATAATTTAAGCAATTATTTTACATATAATTAAATTTATATATTTTGTATTTTATGTATGTGACCCTGGACCACAAAATGTTGTAAGTAGCACTAGTGTATTTGTAGCAAAAGCCAAAAATACATTGTATGGGTCAAAATTATAAATTTTTATTTTATGCCAAAAACATTAGGATATAAAGTAAAGATCATGTTCCAGGAAGATATTTTGTAAACCTCCTACCGTAAATATATCAAAGCTTAATTTTTGATTAGCAATTGCTTTAAAGGCGATTTCCTCAATATTTCAAACATTGTCTTGGTTTTGTGGTTATATACAGCCCTTTTAAATACGTTTTTCCTGCAAAAGTTAGATGGTTTTAATTTGATAGAGTCTGTCAAAGTTCTCACTTCTCTAGTGATGGAACAGCATAGACCTCCTTGATATAATATGCATGTAACTTTTTCATTCATTGCATAAAACATGTAATACAGCGTGGCACTCGCACTTCTGTATGTTTTCATTGTACGATTTCCATGAAAAAAGGGGGAATTAATGAAGAAACATTTTGCCCCCGTAATTACCGTCAAAACAATTATGTACTTAGTTTTCTTCCAACAAATGCATTCAGCGGCATTGTTTTGCCGCAGTGAGCCGAGCGGCTGCAAGACTAAAAACCTTTCATTCCCGCAAAGGCCGTTTTCTGGTCACTGTCAATAAAAGCATAAAAGCATTCATTTCCCACGTTCGTCAAATTAACAGCATACTCCATCTCCCAGAGGGCTGCGGGGTTCGTTAACCTCTCCGTGAAGTGCTCCTGGTTCCCCAGCAGTTTCTATAACCTCTGAGCTGCTTCTATCTCAATTATAATACAAGAATTAAACAGCCACTGCAGTGATTCACTGAGTAGTGCCTCTTTACCGAGAGAGACATTGCGTGTAAAACCCAGAGTCGATCCAATTTAGTCTCTAGATTGGTGTATTTTGAAAGACCGCTGTGCGCTGTTATACAGTACGAGTCTTGTTGAAGTGTGATATCCTAATGTCATTTGAAGTTCTGGATGTACTGTATCGCACCTAACGCCTCTTGAAGTCACAAGTCATTGTTAGATATGCTAATTCTGATGGAACTTCCTGCTACAGTTTATCGAAATCCACATAATTCGTTTAATATCTAATTAATGTATTTACCGTGCCATTATGAGACTTTTCCAGGTCACTCATCCTAACGTTCACGAATAAAGAGAGGTTATTGCTGAACACAACCCCCAAAACCTCCTACAAAGTTGGTTCTTAATGTCCTTTGAAGCTCCTTAAGACATTAAGTGACCTTGAGCTAATTAGGGATTATTACATGCCTGTTGAGTCCTCATAATAGCCTTTAATAGTGATTTAATTGCTATTCATTTTTAATTGGCTGGACCTGACCACCAAATAGCCATTTTTTTTTCTCTTTTCGACCTCATCCTCCCCCACACAAAGAACTACGGAGGCTCAAGAAATTACATTTCCTCAACTTTACTATGCGTGTATAGCACTGTCTGCTATATTTACACGATTATGGAGAGAGAACCACAGTGAATATGAATGATTTGTGATTTGATAAAGCATTATGCATCTCATGTTGTGCTCTATTACATATTAATTACACTGTAATGCATGTTTTGTTACATACTGTGCTTTTACTGTTTGCTAAAAATGTTTTACAGCTCATTTTACTGCTGTAATGTCACTCATTTCAAGCAGAGGAAGTATATAAAAATAGGGACTTGATTTTATATGTGACACTGATTGGATTGTGTAATATGGTTGCTGTTTGATTTGTTGCTGTGATATTAGCTGAAATGGAAAGTCATTTGAAAAGCAGATCAAGTTACTAATTTTTCAAAACACAAACCTGTTTTGCTTTGCAATATTGTGCAGTAATTTGAACTGCAATATAACAGAAGAAGTTACAGATCTTTCTTCCATATTTTGAGATAAATTCAAGTGAAACCGTTTGTTTAAAAGAGAAAAAGTATCCAAACTTGCAGTCTTTGCTACTTGAGAGCGTGTATGCGACAGATTCATGTGCACATCGGTGCCAATAGCTGATATATGGCGCTGTTGCACTACAGGCACATATTGCATTCCGGAGTTTTTATATTACATATAATTTGGTCATAAAACATTGTGTAGGAAAAAGTTGTTTTTGTATTATGTAATGTATATAGGCCTGTCAGTTTAACATATTAATTAATTAGTTATGAAAAAATAACGTGATTAAAATATTTTAACGCAGTTAATGCGCTGGCCCCGTCCCCAGACCCGTATGTCATATTATATTTTTCATATAGTTGACTGTTGACAAATATGATGCAGGACAACAACTCCACAAATGCATTTACGTTCTAATATTTAAGATATTGGTGCAAAAAATACTGCTGTATGTGTTTTGTCTCATATTTATATATATATCACATATCACACAATATCACACGGGCAGCAAGAGCAATATGACACGAGTGCTGATTTAGTCCCGGTCCATCACAAGTTTAAATGTGATTTTACACAACAGTTCAGTAAATCAGAAGTTGATATTGTGTTATATTTAAAACACAATATCATGTGTTTTTGCTCAATTTTGCAGAGGAAATATTACATTTGAAACCATAGCAGAATCCGACTCTCTGACCAACACAGCAGTGTTTAGTTTCTGAATGAATCCGCGTTTTGAACTAATCAAATGAATTAATGAATGTATCATAAAGACATTTACTGCCACCTGCTGGCGGATTGTTTTCTTATTTAGAGTATCATTTCATTAAAATTCTGTCATCATTTACTCACCCTTATTTCGTTTCAAAACTTTCTTTTATGAAATATAACAGAAGGTATTTTGAAGACTGGTAACAAAGCTGTTTTGGTTAGCAATGACTTATGACCAAAAAATACTGAGATGTTTCTCAAATTATCTTCTTCTTATGTTCCATAGTTTACATTAGGCCGTTGCAGCCTAAATGTTTATGTGTAATAAATTCTATGTTGAATTGAATAAAGTATTTCTTTCTAAAGCTACAGTTTGTAATTTCTACTTGATACTTTCTCATTTAACACAAAAGTAGCTTTAAATAATCTTTTGTGGGTATTTTCACAGTCAAATTATTTATGTAGCGATCAAAACATCATGTAATTAATTAGGTTAAAATCGACTGACAGCTCTAACTATATATATATATATATATATATATATATATATCAGAGGTTGCGCTAGACTTCAACATTGTACGTCATTTTGACGAAAATCTTATTACCCATCATTTTAGTTTTCATATTTTAATTATAATAACACATTTAATTGCTTTTATTTTTGTTCACATTTTTTAATTATGAACCTACAGGACGACAGCGCAGTGTTTAAAAACAACAAAATATGCTAGGGCTGGGTAAAAAAAAAATAAATTTAGAAAAAATCTAAATAGATTCTCATTTTAATTAACCAATATCGATTCTTAAATCACATTCGATCTCTTGATCTATGCTGTTTTCAGTTGATGAATGGACAGGACATAGTGCATCTTCCTTACAATAAATAGCAATAGGCTAGAGGCTTTGTGTTACTTTTGATATGAAACAAAGTCCCAGATTTCAAATTCTGTGAATTTTCTTAGGAAATTCAAGCAATAAATACCGTTTTGGCGCTCTTTAATGTGCCGTGATAGACAGTGCCGTTGTAGTTTCTGTGTACTCGCCTGTGCGTAATCATAGGAAAACATTCATGATAGTTTTGTTTTTGTTCTGTATCCCCTGCTCTGCTGCCAGACTGGAGTGCACTCGCCACCAACTGGACAGGGGTGGGAATTACAGCTACAATTTACAATACATCACCCTCAGTGTAATCTGTCAAAATGACGGACGGCCTTCAGATTTTTTCACCACTGATAAAAAATTTCCATCATTAATGGAGAATTTTTGTGACCTCTGATATACATATATATATTTAGAAGCCGTTCATAAACCTTAATCTCTTACTCGTTAGCTTTCGCTAATTGACATATGTTCACGAGTGAACTAATGGTCTGGCATACATAATACAGATAAGCACGGCACTCCAATTTTCCTGTTTAATACTAAAAGTGTTATTTTGCTTGTCAGAAATACATGCTTCATTTTATTGTTACTTTAAATTGGGGTAGAATTAAATGAATGGCAAAGCTCAACATTTTGTTTGCGTACTCCCTCGGTCACCTCGCGTACCCCAGTTTGAGAACCACTGTTTTAGTGGATCGGTGTTAAAGGGGTCCGATTATGCTCTTTTACAAATTTTCTTCATTTTGTTTTGGGTGTGTATTAGAACATGGTTTCATGCTTGGTGGTTCGAAAAACACATTATTTTTCACATAATTTACATTATTACAATACCTTTTTCCCAGCCTGACACAAATGGCTCGATTAGTTACGGGCTTAATGAAGGCCCGCCTTCTGAAAAAATGTGTTGTGATTGGTTAGCTGTCCCACTGTGTTGCGACTGGCGAACAGTGAGTGTTTCAGATGGTGTTTCAGTACTGCCACACCCCTTGTCAAAGCAGCAAGTTCTGTGTACAACTGTTAGCGCAAGCTAGATTAAAGTGATTCTGACGTTTTAAATATGGATATTTTTCTTACAAAAACACATCGATTCGCTACAGGAGGCCTTTATTGACCCCCCAGAGCTGTGTGAGGCACTTTTTATTATGGATGGATTCACTTTATTGGACTTGTTTTGGATTGATGAAGAGAAACACTCATCTATGCCATTCTAAAGCTTGGGAGTGCCAGGATCATTGCGATCAGAGCGTTGCGGCTCTGACGCGGCCACCGAAGTAGATCGCAGCCACTTTAATCAATGCTTGTGTTTATACCTGCCGCGCTATGGCTTGTTGAAGCGTCTCAGAAACTGCTCTCCGCGCTGCATCGCTAAAGTTAGGCTAATCCCCCACCTACCCACCCCTCAAACATTTGCATTTCTGTAGGTGGGATTTATTTTAATGATACTCTAATGGCCGCGTTGTGACATCATAACATCAGGAAAACAAATGCTGTAGTCCAAAGGAGCCGTTTGTTGTAGTTCTTGAAAAGGGATTTTTTAAAAACTAAATATCTTCCTTTGTAGATTTTTTTTTATGCCCAAACATACACACCACACACTGACTAAAATTCAAAAAGTGAGAAAGTATAATAGGAACCCTTTAAAAAAATGTAAAAATCTGAATTTTAGTACGTCATTAAGAGTAGAGAGAGTAGTTTGATCGGTAACACTTTAGAATACCTTTCCATCATTAAATAATAACTACACTGGAAAAAATGACTCAGGTATTACCAAGTCTGTCAGAAGAAATTACTAATTATTTGAATCAGTATTCTAAAGTTAAGATTATGATAACTCCCTAGTAATGACTGAAATCATTAAAAACTATTGACGTTTTTGTAAGGTTCTGGATGGTACTTCCAATGGCTTTGGAAACACTTGAGTCATTACTAGTGGGTTACAATGATCTTCACTTTAGAATACGGATCCAAGTTATTAGTATTACTTCAGAAGGATGTGGTAACACTTGAATCATTACTAAACCAAAACCTCAAAAGCTTACAGTGATTTCAGTCATTACTAGGAAGTTATCATGATCTTCACTTTAGAATACTGATCCAAATAATTAGTAATTCCTTTTGAAGTATATGGACATTTTTAAGTCATTACTACTGGGTTACCATGATCTTTACTTTAGAATTAATTATACATTTGCATCATGCAAATTAATTATGAACCTATATATAGTAGTTCTTAGTAGTTCTCCGGGAGATATGAGAAAAATAGTAACTGATTAGCTAATAGTGAATTACCACTTTCAACTGAGCGCTATTACTTACTGACTCATTAATTAGAGTTTCTTGTTAATTAATAGTAGTTACTATAATGTTAGTGTAATACTGTGTAGTTATTCATTAATGACGAAACCGTTACCGTCTGATGTTTTACCAGATTATTGACTTATGATATTCTGATGAAAAATTATAAGATAACTAGAAATGTCAAAATTGTTAACGCAAAATTGTTTAACAGCAGTGTTAAAAATATTTAACGGAGTTAGTACAGGGGCAGAGCTAGGGTTGGCCACCCCATTCACAACTGCTGCTTCTGTCTCTTTTTTTTCTGGACAAGAAGTGCGTTTATTTAGTCGCAGAATTTCTTTACGACCACATCGAATGGGAAACTTTTCAGACACGCACTCCAACTTCACTTCGGCGCCAGGCGCTAGTCAAATGAGCACGGGAAAGGTACTGTTCACTAGGAGCTTCAGTAGAATAACAGTGATCTGCGGTCAGATGAGATGTTGTCAGGCCATGTATCATTTCATTTTAAAATGTGAATAAAACTACTAGCATGCGTGTCAGATCTGTGTCACATTCAGCAGCGGCAGCTTTTAAAGTAATAGCAGCTAAAAAAAAAAACAATAATCCAGCTGCTGTGATGTCTGTTAATCAAAGAACAAAAGAAAAAAAAAAGGAAATCAATAACTTTTGTAGCTTTAAGGATTTATACTAATAAATGTTAAAATTGATAGCTTTCAATTATACTGTAATGTTGAATGGCTATAGTCAATGGTTAAACATTAGGCGGGAAAAAAGAACAATTTCAAAAAGACGTCAGTAATATTGGTATCAGTGATTCTCAACTTCAGCATAAAAAAATGGAAAAACAATGGAAAAAAAGCACAGTGAAATGGAAAAACACATTTTATATGATCAGCCTATTAGTCTTCTGTTTTAAGAACAATTTGAAAGGTCCCAAACTCCATCTTTTAGGAAACTCCTATATTTGTTTTATTTTTCTGTTTTGAAGAAATAAGCCATCTTGCCTGAAGGATACACGTTTATAAATACAAATTTGTTCTTTTTTTAATTTGTCAACTTCTGGGAAAAAAAAAGCTAAAGTAACAATGGAATTTTAACAGGGCCCATTTTATTAAAGTACCATTTCTTTAAAATCAAAATATGTATAATTAAAATAAATAGGCCCATTTTTAATTTCAAATTGGTGTGTGTGTGCTTGTGTGTGCGTGCTGGTATTCCCTGGGTTATTAGGACCAAATGTCCCTACAAGTATAGTAAAACCAGTAAATTTTGATTTGTGGGGACAAGAGAACACCAGCTTATAAATCATACAGAATGATGTTTCTTGAAAATCTAACAATTCTGATTTCCTTTTTAGGATCATTAGTCATCAAAACTCATAAATATTGATCACAGACACTTTAAATTTTACTACACTGATTAGTCACTTAACTTTATTCAATTTCCATATATTTCCTACTTACTGAAGGGCACAGGTAAATAATGGGTTTATGTGAAGACTCTTTTAAGCTTACTTACATTAGAAGATATTATTTTATTAAAGTGTAATAAATGTTAAAATTGATATCTTTCAGTTATACGGTAATGTTGAATGGCTATAGTGAATGGTTAAATATTAGGGGAAAAAGAACAATTTTCTAGAGACATCAGTAATATTGGTATCAGTGATACTCGCCTTCAGTCATCAAAAAATATTTAACAAATATTTAAAATATACTGTCTTTATGTTGTGTATACATTCATTTAAAGAGTTTAAATGTGAAATATTGCAATATAAAAGTATATTTAATAACTTTAATGTTAGGTAGGATAAATCACGATTAATCGTGATTCATTTAAAAACTGTGTGATTAATAAGTTATTTTTGTAATCGATTGACAGCACTAAAGATAACAACATGCATTAAAAAAACAGATAAGGTGAAACCTTATCTCATGTTTCATTTAATATTTATGGTAAATATGATCATGGTAGCATAATGTTATTGCCAGTTAAAAAGAAAGAAACAAATAGACAAACAAACAAACTTGTCCATGGATAATTTCTTTAAAATAAGACAAATAGCATACATTTAGAAACTTTAATATTGTACAAGAACTTGTATTATGAACATAAATAGGCTCAATTTTGATTTCAGCTCGGCTAATGTAACTAAAACTATTTGAGAAGATCACACTCTGATGATTTGTCAGTGTTCTTAAGCAAATCCCAATTTTAACGCCTCCTCCACCAATCAGAGCTCATGTGCCTCGCTCTCTTCCTGTTAGTCAGCAAATGCTTATCGGTGTCACTCCACTGCACTCTCAGCTTCACTGTATCTCTCTTATCATCTGTGCAGGTATGACTCACACACACACACACACACTTAAACACACACACTCAGGGTTTCCCCTGCTGCCTAGGGGATGAAATGCCAGCGTGTGTGTGTGTGTGTGAAGGACAGTGTGTTGCAGGCGTGTGGGTTCGGTGTGTGTGTTTGTTTGCTGATGAAGCCGGGGGTGTGTTGGAGTGGGCAGTCGCCGTGTTCCAGGATTCCCTCCAAATGAGTCAGGCATCAGTCGCCCCCCGCTCTGCCCACTCTCCACAGGGTTACCTAGGGAACTCGGACCGGGGGCTTCCCTCATCAGCACAATCATCTCACTCTCTCTCCTACAGCCGCGAAACAATTCACCGATAACAACTACAAGACAGAATGAGAAGGGGCGGCTTAGAAGATGATTACATAAGTGCGGATATATATTTTGCGATGTGTTCTCCATTGATTTTATTACTTTTTAACCACACACATGTACACATGGATTTCCATGTGACAGAAAGAATGTTTTGCAGTTAAAAATGTGAGATGTGGGCAGTGGAACTAGTCTCAAGAATATTTTTTTTAAAGCTGAACTTCTTTCAACTTGAGCGCTGAATCATTGGCTGATAAAAATGGTGGGCCCTATTTTAACGATCCAAGCGTATGGTCTGAAGCGCATTGCGAAGGTGCGCTTAATGTGTGTCCAGATCCACTTTTGCTAGTTTAACGATGGAATAAATGATTGTGCCTGAACTAGGAGTGTGCAAAATGATGATTTTTATCTCCACAATCTGCTTTTGGAGAAATGATATGGTATGGTATGATAGGGCCTAGTAACTAACATGTCAGTGGATAAGATAAAGTAACATATTTTGAGGAAGAAAATATTTTTTTATTGGAGTTTGGGAACCTTTGAGGACCTTTTGGAGTTTGCGAAAAAGATGAGCGCTATGGCCAAATATGCCCATCTAGTGCGTGCTTACATAGGAATTTTCAACAGTGGAATGGAAAAACACATTTTATGTGATTATCCCCTTAGTCTTTTGTTTTAAGAACAATTTGAAAGGTCCCAAACTCCATCTGAAATCATATATTTATAGTTGTCTTTTTCATTCACATTAGTTGCAATCTCTTTTAGGAAACTCCTATATTTGTTTTAACTTTTTTATTTTGAAGTAATAAGCCATTTTCCCTGCAGGATACACGTTTATGAATATAAATTCGCTCTTTTTTAACTTATTAACTTCTTATCTCCTTAGGAAATAAATAAAAAATAAAAAGAAGCTAAGGTAACTGTTGAATTTTAACATCAAGGACCATTTCTTTAAAAAACCAAAATGTGTATAATTAAAATAAAATTTTATATGTGTGTGTGTCCTGTATTCCCTGGGTTATTAGGACTAAATGTCCCTACAAGTATAGCCCCCCCCCAATTAATTTATTACTTTGCATAATTCATAATGAATGTATAGTGCCACAATCAATCAATCGATCATTAAATGACTTTTTCAATACAAATAAGCTCAAGTCCTGAATATACCTGACTGTTACTTTAAATTGCATAATTCACAGTGTTTGTATAGTGCCACAATCAATCAATAATTAAATAAACGTTATTAATACAAATAAGCATAAGTCCTTACTGCACCTTACTGTACTACTATATGGATCCATTCAGAATCACTATCTGACCAGTGCATAAAACACCTTTAGCCAGCATTCGTTATAAAACACTCATGCTTTTAAGCCAAATACACGCTGAAAAAAATAATTTACCGGCATCTGGACGCAAGTCACTATTCTCTGCATCATTAGCGCTGTTTTTAACTTACTGTTTGAATGCTTTCACTTTTAACTGGAGTTTACCGTTTTAAAATTATATGATCGCAAAAACCTGCTTAATGATTCGAGGACCTGGTCTCATAAAACTGCGAATCAGTAGCACGATTTTCTGTTTCTATTTGGCGTGCTATTCATACGCTGAAATTGACTTTGGCGTGCATGATATACATGTGCTTGACGTGCATATAATACAGTTTTCGCATGCCTAGTATATGCATCTACCCCACGCCTAATCCTAACATAGAACGACGCTTGCATTCATTCACGTGATCGGTCGATATGACAGGCAACCCCTCCTGGTAGTGTGATATAGTGTCATTTCTAATGACGCTTTGACTCCGAGTACCAGCAACATGTTAGAAGTGTCGGTACTGCGTACCAGTGCGTACCCGCCCACTTCAAGCACTGAGTATAGTAATACCAGTAATTTTGACCTTATGAGGACATGAAAACCAACTTAAATAATACAGAATGAGGTTTCTTGAAATCTAAAAATGCAGAAATATTTTTCTTTTTTTTTTTTTTTTAAATCAAATTTAAATTCATGTCCCAGTTTTTATCAGAAAAAAAGAAGAAAAAAAATTGTTTATAGTTAACATTCTATTATTTATTAAAGCCAAATATTAATCTCATCAAGTTTGTGTTTATAAGCATTTTACATTTATTCCAAAATAATAACTCAAGGCAATAACAAGTTAAACAATATATTTTATTTGTGAACTTAGCTAATCTTTTAATAGTTAACTTTTAACTATTTTTGAATTTTTTATATTATTTAAATATTGGTTACAGACACAGAGATTTACTTTAAATTTTACCGCACTGATTACTCATTGAAAACTCCCCCAGATCATGTTTTCAGGCCATTATAAAAGAGACCTATTATACCCCTTTTTACAAGATGTAAATTAAGTGTCTGATGTCCCCAGAGTGTGTTTATGTTACCCTGCAGGTAATTTTTTATAGCTTGTTAAAATTGACACTTAAGGTATGAGCCGTTTTGTGTCTGTCGCTTTAAATGCAAATGAGCTGGTGCTCACGGAGAGGGCGGAGCTTCGAGAGCTTGTGCTCAAGTGCTGGCCTTTGCAAATAAAATTCGCTATTATTAGTACAAGCCTGTTATCTTTACAGAAAACCTACTCCGTTTAAAAGTCAGTCATCTGTGTAATATGCATTAAAAAATGAGCGTTTATGAATTACACAGATGAGGAGCATGACGCGATAAAAATAACTCATTGTGCTGTTACATTCATGCTATTACAAACTTTTTAAGCCTCATTTGTCATTATGAGCTCGACCAATTCCAGCGGTCGACTTCACATTGCTTTCATATGCAATTTTTAACGACCACATTCCTATTCACGATCATTCTGGTAGCACGTGAAGGCAGCATCTGTGTTCGCTGGTGCATCAGAAAACACAACACTTGTAATGCCTCTTTGGCAGTAACGGTGGACTGCTGCTTCTCACCCTGTCACTCTGTCAGGGCTGTGTCTATGCTAATAGTGCAGAGATCGTCTCAAATGGGTGGGAATTTTTCCTTCCGACGACGTGTGCGATGGGATAATCTGATATTGCTTGTTTTGAGAGACTGTTCATGATTTATTGAGATGATAAAAATATGAATGGATGGATTTTTACCATAATAGGCTCATTGTTTTCACACACTGCAACCACACAACTGTGTTCAAACACCTTAAAAAAATTATTTTTGCATAAAATGTCCCCTTCAACTCTTGTTTTTATGTAACAAAGTGGTTATAGCTAAGTATATTACTTACTCTTTAAATGAGCCCTCCCATTAATGCCATTATATCGTTCATTCAAACTGATTTGCGAACACACATGAACACGAGGCGGGATCTATCGCATGAACCAATCACAGTCGATCATAACCATGTCCAGTCATATCGCGATGGAGGCATTGCCTCCTCTCATGTGACGTTTCCCCATTCATTCTCAATTACCCCCCACCAAACTCACAGCATGCTTTACAGGGTCTGTTAAAACTTAATGGGCTCAGGGAAGGTGCGAGAGATGTTTACTTCTGCTGTAACTTTACTTCCTGGCGTCGCTGTTGGACAGTGTTTCTTTAGAAAAACAAGTGATTTGCAGTATACACTTTTTAGGGGTTCAAGCATGTAGCGCTGAAACTCTATTGTAATTGTTAGAATAGTCACGGATCAGCAATCACCACTTAAAACTAATTGTGGAGACCAAACCGTAAGTCGTAGTGACTTGAAACTTGGAGGGATGGTAGTACTCACTCCGCCGACAATGTGACCCAGGCTCGCCCCATTTGGCCTGACGGGGGCGCTACAGCGATCAAAAGTATGAAATCGCTCGTAACTCCTAAACCATCAGTCACAGGCTCAAGTATCTTATGTCGTTGGAATCCTTGGCTGACGTTTTGTTTTTGTTTTTTGTTTTTTGAAAAACCTACTTTTTAGCCCGATCAGAACAAACCAGTGCAGAAAGATTTTCTGGAGACTGAATATCAATAATTATCAAAAAAAAAAAAGAACTCTCGACTCACTGTCGCAAAGGGACACCAAAATGTTTGAAAGAGGCAGGGCCCCTTTTAGTAAAATGCCTATAACGCTAAACTCAGAACACTTGTGTAAAAGCTCAATCTGAGGTCACAGGGAAAAAAACATGGAGCTTGGCCACTTGATGGGACTAAAAGAGGGGAAAAAATGTTTAAAAATGGCTACAACTGCGCAACCGTTTGTTCGACATGAAAATAGGTGTGCACGATCTTAGTCCAAAGTGCCACAAGTGTCTATTTGCGTATCTCAAAAAACATGGCCGCCACTGGCCGAGAAAGTTTGAGCACCTGTTAGAGGTTAACGGAGAGTCAACTCAAAGGTCTGAGAGAAATTTGAAAGAAATCGATGATGCATTTTTCAAGGGTGTAAATGATTGTACATTGCACAATATTCAGATCATACCATAGAACTCCTCATTCCAAACAACTTTGCCTCTAAAATCACTACTGTCAAACAAATCGTTTTGTTGAATGATTGAGAAGATGTAAAAAAGCACTAGTGCGAGCTTGAATTCTGGTAATTGTTGCTTGCAGCTATATTTATTGTTATATTTTGTAACATTGGCATTGTTTCATTTTGTACTACATTTTTTTTTTCTCATCCATTATTTTAAGGAGGCACAGCCTCCCTTGCCTGCTCAGAGGAAAAAACCCTGGTTTAGGGGTAGATTTAGGGTAAGGGGACAGAAAATGCAGTTTTTGTACAGTATAAAAACCATTACACCTGTAGAGAGTACCCATAATGATAGTGTGTATGCGTTTATAAATATTATAAAGAAAATAATGGTGACAATATTAACATCACGTATCTATTTTTTTTTTCACATCTTTCTAAAACTTCTTGACGTTTTCACAGTCCCATATGCAATTCTAAAGCATCATTTTCAGTAAGTGTCAGGGGTATTTTCATTATATTTATGCAATACATTTGGAGTTACAATACAGTGTCTGCATTAACCATTTATGTAGTTGCAATTCCATACAAGTGTTCTTATATATTTTGTGATATATAACTAGTATAGCACTAGATATGGAGAGATCAAGGTTGGTGAGGCTTCACGAGAGCCTAATTAGCATTTATTGAATTTTCACAGTCATAATCCTCCCCCACCTCATTGGCTTCTTTACCAGTAACTCGTTCTCAGTATTCGCATTGCTCAAGATCCCGTAAAGAGTCCAAGCATATCCTGCCTCCTTCAGTTAGGTAATGTTTTGACATTTAAATTAAACTTAGTCCTGCTCAAATGGGTCATGGGTGATTGTTTCTTTAGCTAGCAGTGTGAGTAATAAAGTACCTTTTGGGTTAATAATGAGACTCACTCAAGCCTGGCCTACAGAGAGGTGTGTGGGTTTTGGAACATGTCAAGCAGTCCAGTGCTTGTGTTCTCACTTAAAAGCTCACGTCATGAAATAGACTGTTTGTATTAGCAAACTTATCTTATTAACCACACTAATTGACTTTTTCTGGTCAACCCTCAGAATGAGTTGTTCATTGAGTTCATTTAGCAGAGGGTTAGTGGAGCAGAGATTCCCCCAAGTAGACACGAACTGAACACGACCGTCTTGGAGTCTGTCTGTCTGTTAATAACATTACAGTTGAACCACTGATGTCACATGGACTATTTTAATGATGTCTTTACTACATTTCCATTGTAGTTGCATTGCTGTCTATGCAGGGTCAGAAAGCTCTGGGATTTCATCAAAAATATCTTAATTTGTGTTCTGAAGATGAACGAAGGTCTTACGGGTTTGGAATAACATGAGGGTGAGTAATTAGTGACAGAATATTTCATTTTTGGGTGAACTGTCCCTTTAAGTGGTTTGTTTTAACTAAAACGTATTAGAGCTCATACATGTCTTATTAAAGTCATTTTTATCTTTATAGTTTACTAATTAGCTATTGGAGTCGACTCTGAGCATGTGCGTACACACTAGGCTATAGCTCTGACTACTCATTCATTTAAAAAAAATAGTTATTTTAATTTAATTAACAATAAGTTTAATTTAATTGTGGTTAATTCTCATTTATTTTAAGTCATTTTATCCATATCATTCTAAACTCTCTCGACTGTTAATATTATATGACACAAAGACCATATATTTGGTGGCCACAAGACTCGGAATTATAACGGTTATCATTTATTGTAATGAAACTGCACAAACATAAGTAAATAAATATTTATTTATTGAGTATATGTATATATGCTGTTTACTACCATTCAAAAGCTGTTGTTGTTGGTTTTTTTTTGGAAAGAAATGAAAACTAATGTTAATACTTAGACAAACCACAATAAATTGATCAAAAGTGATGGTAAACATCACAAGATTGCAGGCATTAAACATTTCTATGTCAAGTAAATGCTGTTATTACAAACTTTTTATTCATCAAACAAACCTGGGGGGAAATATATCACCGTTTCCTCAAAAATATTATGCAGCAAAACTGTTTTAAACATTAATAACTAGTGCTCTCAAATGAGTAATCATGATTAATCGCATCCAAAATAAAAAGTTTTTGTTTACATAATATATGTGTGAATACTGTGTACATGTATTATGTATATATACACACACATACAGTATACATTTAGAATTTTTTTAGATATATTTACATGTATATACTTAACATATACAAAATATATACATTGTGGTGTGTGTGTGTGTGTGTGTGTGTGTGTATATATATATATATATATATATATATACTATAATTGACATTATAAATAAATATTTTTAATATATAAACTTTCTTTAATATATACATGCATGTGTGTATTTATCTAGGGCTGTCAAACGATTAATCGCGATTAATACAAAATAAAAGTTTGAGTTTGCCTAATATATTTGTGTGTACTGCGTGTAATTATTATGTATATAAATGCACACAAATTATATATTTAAGAGAAATATGTTATCTACAGTGGGTACGAAAAGTATTCAGACCCCCTTAAATTTTTCACTCTTTGTTATATTGCAGCCATTTGCTAAAATCATTTAAGTTCATTTTTTTCATTTTTTTCCTCATTAATGTACACACAGCACCCCATATTTACAGAAAAACACAGAATTGTTGACATTTTTGCAGATTTATTCAAAAAGAAAAACTGAAATATCACATGGTCCATTCAGACCCTTTGCTGTGACACTCGTATATTTAACTCAGGTGCTGTCCATTTCTTCTGATCATCCTTGAGATGGTTCTACACCTTCATTTGAGTCCA
>JAHKKF010517579.1:0-13816 GCA_019740295.1 Labeo calbasu | reverse complement strand
ATAATAATAATTATAATTATCATTATCCTAATTATTAAAAAATATTATGTATAATATAATTATTATTTAGAATATAACAAATATGAAACATTTATTATTATTGTATTTTTTTTTTTTTTAAATATATTTTTATACTTTTGACAAAAGATGTGATTTAGTAAGCATGTGTATAATGTAAAAAAAAATTGTGTAACTAAAAACATTTTTAAAAATAAATTCTGGCTTTATTCCAGAGCTGCTTTATTTATTTCATTCTATTTCCTGGAATACTCCCCCAGGTACTGACGGGAAAAAAAAAATTGTAAAATATAGCTGGCAGAAGGTCCAGGATATTTACACTTTACACTCATGTAAAGAGCTGCTGGCACGCTTTTCCGGGTTCGTTTGAGCCGTTGCATGATTTGCATAATTGCTGGGTGTTCAAACTCAGACTGTGTGTAAATAAACAGCGCTATCAGCAGACGCGATTCATTCTCACCCGGTCCTCCTGAGAGTTTGCTGATCACAGGCCGAGGTTTCGGCGTCCCGTGAAACGCTCTTTTCACCTGCGCTGAGAAACGAGTCTGCAGAATTAAAGCACAGCACATTGATTTTTTTTCCTCTCTCTTTCCCCTTTTTTAATATCCTGGTGCCATTACCTGACTCACAAAATGGCCAATCAATATCACATCTGCATTGTGGTAAAAGTGCAGAAAAAGGGTCACGCAGGAGGCTTTGCTCTCGCAGCATCACTGTATAAAACACACGGAGGTTGAGAACGAGATACACTTCCATTGCGTCTCGTCTTTAATTAAAGTCTCAGCTGCTGGAGACTGGAGTGAGACGGAGAAGACAGACTGATGTGACAGAGACAGAGAGACATTTGCCTTTTTGAACATTTAAGTTTTTTTTAAACATTAAATGAAAACTTTTTGTATTTCTGAGACAAGTTTCTGAGTCAATCTAAAATCTATTCTTCTCTGTAAAATCATTTTAAATAAGATTACCCTTTTGCAGATGTAATATGTACATAAAATACATTTCCATATATTGATATATAAGTAATAAAACATATGAAACCTATTAGTTCAAGTTTCAATCTAAAATCTTTTGACTGACTGTAATGAGTTGAGAAATGAGAAATATGCAAATATGGTATGTACATATATTAAATTTCTATATATGAGATATATTGTTATATAAAGTAAAAAACACATATGAAACCTCAAAATTGAAATGATTTCATATATTAACATATGTATCTAGCCCATGCAAATATGTATGTTTATGTATGTGTAATGCATTTTTGATGTATATATCCATCCTAAAACCCATTAATAAATGTTGATATATAAAAAAGTACATTAAAAAAATATCATAAGTACAGATTTGTTTGTATGTTGTTTGTGTGTTTAAATATAAAAAAGTAAAAAAAAAAATATTTTTTTTTATTTTTTATTGTTGACATATATTGTTGCAACATATATAATACCAAATATTAAAAAACATATAACAACATATAAACTTTTGTATATATGTTGTTTATAAAATATATAAATTGTAAAAATATAGAAAAGTAAAAAAAAAAAAAAAAAAAAAGTATAAAATTAAAAATTATTTATTTATCTGTTTATAATTGACATGTATGGTTGCAGCATATAATACCTAATATACAAAAAATAATACCATATAAAACTTTTGTATACGTGTTGTTTATAAATTATAGAAATTGTAAAAATATAGAAAACAATATATGGAAAATTATTTTTAGAAAATATAGAAAATAAGTAAAAAAAAAAAAGCGCCAATAGCCTCTTGGTTGCGCTCACGGCAACCCGAGTTCGAATCCCGGCTCATGGTCCTTTGCCGATCCCACACCCCTCTCTTTTTACCCAATGCTTTCCTGTCTGATCTACACTGTTCTGTCCAAATAAAGGCATAAAAAAGCCCAAAAATAAATCTTAAAAAAACAACAACAACAAAAAAATATATATATTTATTTATTTATCTATTTATAATTGACATGTATGGTTGCAACATATAATACCTAGTATAAAAAAAACATAATACCATATAAAACTTTTGTATATATGTTGTTTATAAATTATAGAAATTGTAAAAATATACAAAACAATATATAGAAACAAGTATAGAAAATACAGAAAAAAAAATTGTAATTATAAAAATGATAGAAATTGTATAAATATAGAAAGGTAAAAAAAAAAAAACACATAATACCATATAAAACATAATACATGTTACAAAAAAAAAGAAAGATTTTATTACCATACTGTATGTTCATATGTTCAGATTTTACTCTGGGAATTTTATATATGTTATTTAAACTTTTATCTTCATCTACCCAGAGTATATTCGTGTGTGAACATTTTATATTGCTATATAGGTAACGTATGGGAATATGAGTATTGATATATCACATATAGTACATTTCTGTATGGCTATTGGAGTTAATTTTATAAGAAAATACTAATTCAGTCTTTTTTACATAATGTGTTTGCTGTTTCTTTGTAAATAATCAAGAAATTTATTCAATTTCTGTGTGAAAATTGTTTCTACTCCAGTATTTTATGCATTTTGGCAGTAGATTTACAGTAAATGCCTTTATTGTTGCATTTAGGCAGATTTAACATTATATATTTTTTTCTAAATCTGCATTGAATGAAAATGCATTGTTGGCTTGACTTGTGTAAATCGGTCTCTTAAACATTTTCCATGGACGAAAAGAGTTTTTTCTCTTTCTGTCTCTTTATTGTCTGGCAAGAGGCACAATAGCTGTGGAATGTGCTCACATTGAGTCTCTCTTTGCTCCGTCATACACACACATTTCTTTTGTTAACAGCGGCTGTAAAGTCAACCCGGCTGAAGCGCTCCGATCCAAACCAAACAGCTCACGATGAGTCCTGCTGACTCAGGACGTCCACAACGGACGACACGGTCTCCCGTTACAGCAGAGCACACCGAGGACTTGATATGCCTGATATTATTGTTATTAAAGTCAATGTGAAAACATATGTAGGGCGTGACTTGATTTTATCATGAGGAGTTGATTGGATGTTGAATAGTGGGTGTTTTAGAGCTGAATGTGAGCTCATATTACATTAACGTTAACCAGCATTGCGTTACGTCTTCGTACGGTTTTAGAAAAGCTGGATGATGTCAGCTGAAAATGATTAGGATTTCCTGTTGACTTCAGCATTACACGTTTGTGGTTAGTAAGATTTTTTAAATGTGTCTGGAAGAAGTCTCATCAGGGCTGCATTTTTTTGATCAAAAATACTGTAAAAATATGAAATATTTTTTACATTTAAAATAACTCGTTTCTATGTAAATATGTGTTAAAATGTAATTTATTCCTGTGCAAACCTGAATTTTCTGCATCGTTACTCCAGTGTCACATGATCATTCAGAAATCATTCTAATATGCTGATTTGCTGCTTGATGAACATTTTTGATTATTAGCAATATTAAAAACAGCATTTATTAGAAATAGACATCTTCTGTAACATTATAAACGTCTTTTCTGTCACTGTTTGATGAGTGTGAAGCGTCTGGTGTGGCTTTTATCGGGGTGTGGTCCATCTGATGGCTGTTTTTACTTCCTCTCTCTCTCTGGTTGCGCTCAGATTAGAGCTCATCTGCTGGATGGCATGGCGTTTTGCCCGCGTCCTGCCCATGATATCTCTTGTAGTGTTTTAAAGGCTTGTCATTACGGAAATTCCCCCTTTTTTCCCCCGCTGTGAGTAATTATCTCTGAGAGAGGGCCACATTAGTGCCCCGTCGGGCTCACGGGGGGCGAGTGTCTGTCGTTCACGTCTCTCAAATCTTCTTTCAAGGTCAGTGTTTGTCCAGGGATCATCTCTAAAGCACACACACACATACTTTCTTTTCTCTTTGTTGTCTGGAGTGTAAAAGCGCAGCGATGCTTCATGTAACTGACTGGATTTTCGCATCAAATTTAGACCAAAAAGGCTTTTAATTCATGCAAATATTACTGTAATTTATTTGATGGATTTTAGCTATACTTTATGATTGATCAGTAGCAACCAGTCACTCAGTATATGTGACCCTGGACCATAAAACCAATTTATGTCAATTATAAAAAATAAAAAAATCAGAATATTGAAAAAATCACCTTTAAAGTTGTCCAAGTTGTCTTAGCAATGCATATTACTAATTAAAAATTAAGTTTTGATACATTTACGGTAGGAAATTTACAAAATATGACACTATATTTTTTACTATTGCTACAAATATACCTGTGCTACTTAAGACTGGTTTTGTGGACCAGGGTCACATATTATAGCTTATGTTATAAACTTCAACGTACCTGTAAATGCACAGTACAAAAAATGTTTTTTTTTTTGTTTTTTTTTTGTGAGGTAACTTAATGTGCTTAATTACATGAAATCCCCCCCCCAAAAAAATCTGAATCTGAATATATATAAATTTCAGTATTTAATATGTTATATAACCTAAATGCCTTAAGAATAACACATTTTAATTATATTTATAATTGTATTTTTAGTAAAATTTATGTATGATGTATTATTATGAAATATGTACAAATTATATATGCAGTGTATATTATAAAAATAATAAATAAATAACATTATATCCTTCAGAAATAATTCTAATATGCTGATTTATTATTAGACTGATCAGTGTTGGAAACAGTTGTGCTGCCAATTTTTTTTGGAACCTTTGATTCTTGTTTCAGGATTCTTTGAAGAATAAAAGTGAAAAAGAACGGCATTTATTCAAAATATAAATCTTTTCTAACAATGTAAATCTGTGCTATCACTTTTTATCAATTTTATCAAGCACATCCTTGCTGAACAAAAATTCATCAAAGAATTCTGAGAAAAATAATCATGTTTCAAAAAATATGAAGCAGCACAACTGTTTCCAGCACTGATAATAAATCATCATATTAGAATGATTTCTGAAGAATCATGTGACACTGAAGACTGGAGTAATGATGCTGAAAATTCAGCTTTGATCACAGGAATAAATTAGATTTTGATGTATATTTAAAAAGAAAAATGTTATTTTACATTGTAATAATATTTCACAATATTACTTTTTTTTTTTCTGTATTTTGATACAATAAACACAGCCTTTATGAGCTTAAGAAACATTAAAAACATTACAAATCTTACTGATCCCAAACTTTTGAATGGCAGTGTATATACTGTAGTAATATATTACTAAAAAATGAAAAGACAAACAGATTAAAACGAACTGAAAGACTCTTAAGGTCTTTATTTACACTGTGAAAAAGTGGAATAAATGTAATTTTTTTTTTTTTTTTACAAAACTACTAATTCAGATGTTAAGATTGCAAGAAACAACTCAAATGGTCAAAAAATGTATTTGAGTTTATTTGTGTCTATTGTGCACACTGGTTTCTCTGAAAATGAGTTTGATGTGTGAAATGCAGCTGCTCTTCAGCACTGTTGTTTTAGTCGTGTGTTGAATCCTCTCAGTGACACACGTACTATATTCATCTCTGCTGCAGGACCGTCATCTCTCTCTTACTGGAACGGCTGAGTGAGACCTTGAGTCTCAGCGGTCAGTGTGTGTTAGTTGAGGACAGAGAGATAGAAAGGATTTTCTGTCATGATATTTTAGCGGCTACAAAACCCATGAATGAGTGCATTTATACAGCTGATTCGCTGCAGGAACAAACACTGCCCCCAAATCTGACTTTACTGTAAAAAAGACTCCAACAAAACTCCAATATCTCTTATGCCAGATGGTTGTCTGGTGATGCCGATAATTTCAAGATGCTGCAGTTTCATCTGCTTGATCGGTCTGCTTTATTAGTGTTTGATTTACTGCTGAAAACTGTGGTTTTAGAGAGTTTTGGATGGAGGTTAAGTGCGTTGCTCAGCTCCGTCTGCTGTTTCGGCCCACAGCTGTGAGTCCGTCCGGCCAGCAGATGGATGAATACAGTGGGGCGGAGCTCATCTGGGCTGTAGTTCTTGTCCAGCTGTAGTCCTGGTCCAGCTGGATCTGGTTCTGACTGTACTTGAGCAGTGCAGTGCTTTGCTTTTTTAGTAAATCAAGTTGAGCTTTTAGCATGCTGTTAGTTTAATGCCTATTTTTGATTTTTCTTGCTAATATTCACTACAATATGTGACCCTGAACCACAAAACCAGTCTTAAGTCACTGGGGTTTATTTGTAGCAATAGCCAAAAATACATTGTATGGGTCAAAATGATTCATTTTTCTTTTATGGCAAAAATCATTAGGAAATTAAGTAAAGATCATGTTCCATGAAGATATTTTGTAAAATTCCTACTGTAAATGTATGAAAACTTAATTTTTGATTAGTCATATACATTAAGAACATTTTTTGAAGAACTTTGAAGGCAGTTTTCTCAGTATTTTGATTTTTCACCCTCAGATTCCTGATTTTTAAATAGTTGTATCTCAGCCAAATATCCTAACAAACCATACATCAATGGAAAACTTATTTATTCAGCTTTCATACGATGTATAAATCTCAATTTTGAAAAAAATGACCCTTATGACTGGTTTTGTGATCCAGGGTCACATATGTTACTACTACAAAACTACTATAATTGAAAAATAAGGACTAATTGTTTACTTAAAAAAATTCATTTACTTTATACTGAGCATTTATTACTAAGACTTTTTTAATGCATTTAGCATTAACTTTTATCCAAACCAACACTGTATGTAAAGGGATAGTTCATTCAAAAATTATATATAATATTATATATACTATTTCATATATATATATATATTTTTTTTGTTTGTTTGTTTGTTTGTTTGTTTATACAGTGAATCTCAGTGTGTATTAATTTTTTCTTGCAAATATTCACTACAATATGGTAAAAGAAAGATTTAAACCACTATAGTTGAAAAATAAGGATGAATTGTTTACTTAAAGTCACATTTACATGATTTATTTACTTTATACTATGCATTTATTTTAAAGATTTTTATTTTTATTTTTTAGTTTATGCATTTCGCATGAACTTTTATCTAAACCAGTATTGTATTTAAAGGGATAGTTTATTCAAAAAATATATAATATTATATATGCTATTTTATTTTTATTAGTTATTTAATTAAAGTAATAACATTTATTTATTTATTTATTTTGTTAATAATGAATCTCAGTGTGGTATGAACTTTTTCTGGCAAATATTCACTACAAGATGGTAAAAGAAAGATTTAAACCACTATAATTGGAAAAAGACTAATTGTTTACTTAAAAAATGATGAAATACTTGATTTATTTACTTTATACTGAGCATTTAAGCATTAAAGACTTTTTTAAAAAACAATTATTTTGTGCATTTCTCTTTCATTTTTATCCAAACCAACATTGTATTTAAAGGGAATATATGTATGTATAATATTACATATTTTTTTTAGTTATTTAATAAAAGTAATAAAATATATATTTATTCATTCATTCATTTTTGTTCATACAGTGAATCTCAGTGTGGTATGAAACATTTTTTGTATAAACAAAAAAATAGTCAATGCAAAACAATTTTTTTTGAAAAACATTGGTTTGTTTATACAATAAAAATTAGTGAGGTCACAAAAACAACTTTTATTGTACGAACAATAAGCAAACAACAAGAACAAATAAACACTGATACCTTTTTCGAAATATAGTGTGTTGCCAAACATATCATTAGAAAGTTTTTATCATTAGAATGTTTCTTTTTTTGTAAATTCAATTAAAATGCAAATCTAGTTGGATGAAAGTGTTGCCAGGAAAAAAATTGTTATATGAATATAAAATGTAATTTTTCTTTTGTGTTATATTTCAGGGTTGCATTTTATTCATACAGTACATTTACATTCTTTGTTTAAATTTGCCAGTTGCATAATTGAAATGATTTGTGAATGTAAATGATTCAGTCTGGGTGTGAATCAGCCTTTAGTTCTGGTTCCTTTGCTGTCAGTCAGCGATGCGACCGCATGCAGGAAGTGTTCCTGCACATCACCACAGTTAAAGGGTGAGAGGTCGCAGCGAACCCAACGAGCCACATCATGTGTAATTACCCGACGTGCTCTGGTGTAATTGTAACCCGAGTCGTGCCTTGATCCGGACTGTCAGTCAAACAGGACAAATCCTGCAGCTTTTAACCTGATGAAACTGCTGTGTTTTACACACAAGTACTGACCAAAGCGATAATTCACCCAAGAAGTAATACTTACTCCACCTCAGGCCATCCAAGATGTAAATGACTCTTTTTCTTCAGTAGAACAGTAAAGATTTCTTGGTGACTCACTTTAAAAGTCAAAAATCCATATCAAGGAACACAAAATGAATACCCGTGGCTCCTGATGATATATTGAGATTTTATGAAGTGAAGCGATCGGTCTGTGCAAGAAACTGAACATTATTTGCAACATTATCATCTGTAATCTAGAGCCTCAGACAAACAGTCTGGAGCGATGGCTGGTTCACAAATGAATCATTCTTTTAAATCGGTTCTTGAATCAGTTCACCAAATCAGACTGAATCATCTGAAAAAGTTCAAGCAGCACAGATTTACAGGTTACTCAATCAGAACTCACTTTCAGATGCTTGACAGTCACTGTGACTCGAATTTAGCCAGAAAACAACCATATATGATAATGTGTAATTCCATAAATGAACTGGTGAATCGGTTATTTGAACCAGAATCAAATTGTTCAAAAGAACGAGTTCACAGAAAAGAATCAGAATGCCTAGTCTTGATTTTTCTTGCAAATATTCACAACAAGATGGTAAAAGAAAGTTTTAAACCACTATAATTGAAAAAATAAGGACTTGTTTAATAATTTTTTACTTAAAAGTCACATTTATTTGATTTACTTTATACTGAGCATTTGTTATAAAGAAGCTTTTTTTTTTTTGTACATTTTATGCGTTTAGCCGAAACTATCCAAACCTACATTGTATTTAAAGGGATAGTTCATTCAGAAATTATATATTATATTATATGCAGTTTTATTTGTATTAATTATTTAATTAAATAATTAATAAAAGAAAAATATTAATTTATTTATGTGTTTATTTATGCATTTATTTATTATTTATACAATGAATCTCAAATTTATACAATGAAAGTGTGGTATGCAAACAACATATTTTGAAAAATGTTACGTTTTTGTGTTTGTTTTTTGTTCTGTGAAAATCAGTGAGGTCAGAAAAGCAACTTGAACAAAAAGCAAACAACAACAAATAAACACTGAGACATTTTTCAAAATATATTAAAAAAAACAAACTGGTGAATCAGTTATTTGAACCAGAATCAAACTGTTTAAAAGAACCAGTTCATAGAAAAGAATCAGATTTTCGTGTTTATCTGAGGCTCTGGATTACAGATGTAAATAATGTTCAGTTTCTTACACAGGCCGATCATATCACTTCACAAGACCGTGTATATTGTCGGGAGCCACGGGTATTGATTTTGTGCTCCTTGATGTACTTTTTTTGCACTTAAATAGCAGTAACCTCATTTATTGTGCCACGGTTGAGGCTAAAAATCTTCTTTACTGTTCTGCTAAAGAAAAAAATCATCTTGGATGGCCTTAGGATGAGTAATTTGACAGCACGTTTTCATTTTTTGGGTGAACTGTCCCTTCAATGGACGGTCTGTAGATGTGCATCACAGTGTGTTGCAAGGTCAAAGGTCAGACGGGGTGTAGGTTAATGGATCAGGGTTTTATAACCAGGACAGAGTGCTTTTATTAATGTTATAAGATGAATTATTTGGGAGCATTTTTAACAGTCCCCTTGCAATTCTCTGAGTCACAGTATGCAAATGAAACACGCAGCAAATCTGCCGTTTTATGTGGGCTGAATAATAAAACAACCTTCAGTTTTATGTTTTGTTGCACCACGCATCATCTAATTCAGTTTCTTGCAAGTATCTGTGCGTCATAGGTTATGGATTATGTTTGTACCGCTTGAAACATGGCTCATTAATACCTTCATTTTCATCAAGAAAAGGTCACAAGTGTGTCGAGAATAGACGAAACATCGAGTTATTTTAGCCTGTCGAAGCGAATCACATGCACTTGGCGACCTGAAGCGTACAGTGAACTCTTAGCTGGTGTTATTGTAGTGGCTTCTGCACTAAATAGCAGCTTTATTTGTCTTGAATAGTTCATTGTAATGTGTGATGTGACATTTTGATATTCAGTGATGAGCAGAATAATCTTTAGCATGAATCGGAGCGCATCTTCTCAATGCTTCAAGCCTTGATAGCTGTGATAGATAGTTTCCTCGTGATGGTTGTCTTGTGATGCTGTTTTGTCTAGCATGAGATTCTGAAAAAGACAATACGTGCATGAAAATGTGGTTCAGATCAGGCTTCTTGTGAAGGTCATTAATTGTTTGTCTCTCTGAATGTGATTTTTATTGCACAGATGTTGCTGTTTCATGGACAAACGTGCGTTCTGAATGATGTTTCATTATGTTTTTTTGGCCTGAAATCCCTTTGGAGAAATAAAAGCAGTCATGCAGTAGGAGTATAGAGCTGTAAAATGAATGCAGTAAGCAGTTCTGATCATCTGATGAGAAACATCTGAGTTCATATTGAGACTTTTGATTGCAGATGTTGGTCTCTTAGTGAATCTTAACTCAGTTTGAGACATTAATGTTTACATGCATCCAAAAGATGCATTTATAATCAGATTGATGGCTCAGTCAGACTGAAAAACGTTTCATGCAAGCACCCAGGGCTGCACAATTAATTGTATTTTAATCACAATAACGATTTTTGCTTCTCTCTATGTTTTTCAAGCATAACCTGCTGGTTATTTATCCTGAAAACATTTTGTTTTAATTTGGTATTTGCGTTATGTTGCAAGCATTTGTGGTTGCGGTTGCCAGATTTCAAGAGCTTAAATCCTCCAATCAGAGCTGCACAGTGGTTTACTTAATCTTCCTAACCTGGCACACATGAACTTTGCATGCACTTTATAATATTATTATTATTTTTTTTTTGAGCAAGATAATCACATAATTAATAATCATGATTTAATAATGTAATCTGTAAATAATCACGGTCGCCCATTTACCCACAGTCAGGCAGCTCTGTATTTATCCTGAAAACATTTTGTTTTAATTTGGCGTTTGCGTTATGTTGCAAGCTTTTAAGGTTGCAGTTGCCAGATTTCAAAAGCTTAAATCCCCCACTAAGAGCTCTTATAAATCAATACATTTTCTGCACAGTGGTTTACGTAATCCTCCCAACCTGGAACCCATGAACTTTGCATGCACTTTATAATTATTATATTTTTTTAAGCAAAATAATCATAAATAGTAATCATGATTTAACTAATTTAATAAATAAATAATCATGATTACACATTTAACAATTGTCAGGTAGCTCTATATTTATCCTGAAAACATTTTGTTTTAATTTGGCATTTGCGTTATGTCACAAGCTTTTGTGGTTGCCAGATTTCAAGAGCCTACATCCCCCAATCACAGCTTTTTAAAATCAATACATTTTCTGCACAGTGATTTACTTAATCTTCCCAACCTGGCACCCATGAACTTTGCATGCACTTAATAATAGTGATTATATCTTTTGAGCAAAATAATAATATAAACAATCATGATTCAATAAATGTCATAAATAATCATGATTACCTATTTAACAATAGTCAGACAGCTCTATATTTATCCTGAAAACATTTTAGTTTTAATTTGGTATTTGCATTATGTTGCAAGCTTTTGAGATTGCGGTTGCCAGATTTCAAGAGCTTAAATCCCCCAATCAGAGTCTACTTAATCTTCCTAACCTGACACCCATGAACTTTGAATGCACTTTATAATAATATAAAAATTCTAAAAATAAAAAATATATAAAAAATTGTGCAAAAAAAAAAAAATCATATAAATAATAATTAATAATTAAATAAATAATCATGTTTACCCATCTAACAATTCTCAGGCAGCTCTACAAACACCTGAATATTTATGAAATATTTGTTATAAAGCTATAAGCTATAAGGTACAAAGGTGTAACTTTTAAAAGGATCCCATCCCAGTAAGAGCTTTTGTACCTTTTTTCCCTGAGAGTGTGGGACAGACATCTGAGAATTTGCTCTCACAGCTGTGTAGCAGAAAGAATAGAGATCTCATGTGTGATTTTTCTCTCCAGCATTTCTAAATCTGTCCCGGCCAATCAGCAGCGCAGTGTTTCTCCAGATGTCCAATCAGAGGTCATGTGTCTAAATCCCCCACTAATGAGTCACGAGGCCTGTTTTCCAGCCACCCTTTTGCCCCCGTGCGATGAGACCCGGTAGTTTTCGACACGCTTTCATGGGAAACGCTCTCTTGGAATCCGGACGAGCTTTCTTTGGCGCTGTTTGGTTTTGGGGAATCTATCATTTGCGGGGAGTGGACGTCTGCCGCTGGTGTCGTTCCGGAGCGAAACATCATAGAGTCTCCGAGCGCTAATATGAGCCACAGATGGATTGAAGTGCTATTCGGGCTTTAGGGGAAGATTATTGTGCTTGGCTGAAGAAAGCTGCGTTTAAGTGATGGATTTAGCACACTTTGACATGGTGCAGTTGTCAAATAGCACAATAATTAATTCAGGGCTTTTTTCCCGCTTTTCCCATGATGGTTTGTTTGAAGCAGTGGCGTTTTCCATTATTGTCGCCGGAATAGGAATACCTGCAATTTGCAGGAAAATGGTACCATTTCATATCTGCAATTACTGAAATGGAAGCGTGAAGGCAGAGGCGATGCTTTCAAGCTTCTGGCTACATTTGCAATTTCTGCGAAGGCAGTTAAAGGTCTGAAGTAATCGATGACGAACGCATCCTTTAGAGACCGGACGCGCCGTCTGTCTGCATGGTGGTGGAAAACAGAAAAACAATAGGAGAAACAAGGAAAAGCAGCACGTGAAGTGCAGCGGGGTCATTAATAATATTACGAGCGGATGCTTTTGTCCCGCTGCGCTCTGTTTGCTGTTATTAAGTGCCGTATATTGTGCCGGATTCCATTTAGTTTCAGATTTTACAGCTCAGGGCGAAGCGATTATTATAAAACAAATATAACTCGTGCTCTGTGGCTCCAGCTTGCGGGAAGCACGCAAATAAAACAACTTTATACAGTAGAAACTTTTATTGCGATAGCAAACACAATAAAGGCTCAAATGTGCTGGCGTTTTAGCTTCATTTCTTATCTGCATTCTTCAGCAACACTTGTAAAACGGCTCGGTTTTCATCGTTTCTCAGAGGAGTCGTATATTAGGTTAGAGCCGCTTTCCTGACGGCGGAAAGCGGCGCGAGGGTCGGATTTTAATCCGATGCCATCTGGAAAAATGCTGAGTTCTGGGCTCGCTGGCACGGAGGTTGCTTCCCTTATGTAAACGGAACAAATTCCTTTTCACACTAATGGCGTATCGCATTAATGCCCGTGGAGGTTTGTACACAAGGTCAGGCTAAAGGGCCACTGGAGGCCGAGACTTATCTCATGTCCCTTAAGGAATGAGAATGAACGCCATTGTGCGTTGGTGTGTTAAAGGCGTTTTTGTCTCCTTCGGAAGCAACAGTAGTTCTCTTTATGAGCTCAATACTCGCAATGATGGACAAACTCAAGGTGTGGCAACATTTCGTCACAACAGTTAACAAAACCATTTAAGCATAATTTAGACAAACATGGTAGAGTAACTGCACGCACAACAACGCCTACAAGCTCAAGAGTTTGTGTTGAATTTTTTCACTGTTGTTAAAATTTCTATTGTAGTTTAAAATTTGACACACTAGACCTCAAACCATTTTAACTCGACTTCAGTCTGATGCATCATAACTT
>JAHKKF010517578.1:0-15808 GCA_019740295.1 Labeo calbasu | reverse complement strand
TTCTATTTTGTGGAGCTCAACAATCTTGTTCTGCACATCAGAACTATATTATTTGGTTGTATTTCTTGTGATGGATGATTAAGGGAATCTGGCCTTTGCGCTCCTCATATTTATAATCCTGTGAAACAGGAAGTCATGGCTGGACAATATCATACTCCTAGTCATTCTAAATGCAAATATGAATGGGAATATACTTCAGAGATATTTTACTCATTATAATTTCTAAGNNTGCCAATAATTGTGCCCACCATGAATTGGAGAAAAACATTTATTTTATAAAGTAAGCTCCCCCCCATTTTTAATAGTTTTACTTCAATGAGAGCTTAGCATTTTGTGAATTTTTTGAATGTAAGATCAAAAAGATAAACAAAGCAGATTTATTATCATAGCCGTCTTTGCTCATATTTACCAAGGGTGCCAATATTAGTGGAGGGCACTGTAAATGCCAAGTCAAATGCAGCTTCTGTTCCACCAATGGTTGATAACCATTTTTTTTTAATCGATAACAGGGGTTTTTAACCATTTAAGATTTTGCGCCCCCTACATTCATCTAATTTCACTTTGCAATCCAGTGTCACTTGATTACAATGGGATTTTTACCGTCTTTCATTGTGTCGTGTTGTACCACTTGCATCTGGTGTAGGTAGTGTGTTAGTTATACTGAAACATTAAAAATATAAACATCTTACAAAATTTACCAGCTGAGCCTGATTTTCAGTCGGTTTAACCATTTTACCATCACTGGTATTCTTTATTTTTTGCTTTTGCTCGAACTCAGCTGTGGCAAATCTGCAGTAACCACAGCCAATGAAGATTTCGCTTGACTAGCTGGAAGACTAGTCAAATCGCCCCCTCTAGTGGATTTTGCAAAATCAACACTTCTGAACTAACAGGTTATTGCCTCTTTAATGAATGCTGGCCCCACAGATTGAAAACCCCTGGTGATTAAATTTAAGCATGTGAAATAAAATACAAAACACATTTAAAAAGGTAATTATGAAGACTTTTACTTTTTACCAAGTAAAAAATTACTCTGGAAATCAATTTCAGATGCAAAAGTTAATTTCAGACCCTGACTGCAGTGCTTGCTTAGAATTCGGTTAATACAAGAACAGCCTTCACATCTGAAGCACACCTATGATGCCTTAAAATGATGTCTAGGTAGCCAGCTAACTAGTTTTTGCTACCAAGCTAATGAGAAAAAATTCATCAATCCACTAAACTTCTCTTCAGAGCCAATAAAATCAGTATTACCACATCCTAGATATATGATCCCATTATTCATGGCTATTTAAAAACCACAAGTATGTGGGCAGCAGACCTCATTCAGCTGAAGAATAGGTACATTATTATACAGTACAGTTAGCTGTTAGCTCTTGTTTAGATTTCCCACGCCTTCTTGGTGTCCAACAATGCACCCACCCGTCACCCCTTACCTGAGGGCCACTTAACTTTTCGAGTGGACTCTCTACGCAGGGCATGGCCACCATGGGCATGTTGAGTGAGGGCTCCGGGCGCGGAGGATGCACAGGGGGCGGTAAGGGTGGCAGCTGAGGCTGGGTCTGCTGGAAGTTGTTGATCACGCATGTGACCTGGAGGTCAACCAAAAGCAAGGGTTAATAATGACTGTAAAAACGTGCATTTACAGTATGACAGTGCAGGATCTGTCTCTTGTGGATTAAGGCTTTATGCCCAGAGCATGTTCAGCCTTGGCATGGCTGTGATTGGACTTGATTTAAGAGGATGAAGGACGGAGTCCAAAGCCAGTGGATTAGCTGCAGACTCACTAAACATCCGAGTACTAGTATTAGCTGTTAAACAGGTTTGTGCTCAAAGTAATGACCTGTTTCACCCTCTGACATGGCGTGATGTTTTGGCTGTGTCCCAATTTATACTCTATCCATCCTAAATAGTGTGTAATGTTGTGTGCGGTACAGCTGCTACCTGTTGCTATTTTCAGACATTTAAAAAATGTAATCTATTCCTGTGATGCAAAGCTGAATTTTCAGCATCATTACTTCAGTCTTCAGCGTCCCATGATCCTTCAGTAATCATATGCTGATTTTCTGCTCAATAAACATTTCTTATTAGCACTTACAGTTAAAGTAAAAAATTTACATACACATTGCAGACTCTGCAAAATAAAAGGCATCATACATAATGGATGTTATTTTTCATTTAGTACTGACCTGAATAAGATATTTCACATAAAAGGCGTTTACATATAGTTCACAAGAGAAAATAATAGTTAATTTATAAAAATGACCCCATTCAAAAGTTTACATACGCTTGATTCTTAATACTGTGTTGTTACCTGAATGATCTACAGCTGTGTGTTTTTTTTTTTGTTTAGTGATAGTCATTCATGAGTTCCTTGTTTGTCCTGAACAGTTAAACTGCCTGCTGTTCTTCAGAAAAATCCTTCAGGTCCCACAAATTCTTTAGTTTTTCAGCACTTTTGTGTATTTGCCCTTTCTAACAGTGACTGTATGATTTTGAGATCCATATTTTCACAATGAGGACAACTGAGGGACTCATATGCAACTATTACAGAAGTTTCAATGCTCTAGAAGGAAACAAGATGCATTCGGGGGTGAAAACTTTTAGAATTTGAAGATCAGGGTAAATTGAACTTATTTTGTCTTCTAAGAAACATGTAAGTATCTTCTGTAGCTTCTGAAGGGCAGTACTAAATGAAAAAATGTGATATTTAGGCAAAATAAGAAAAAATGACACATCTTCATTCTGTTCAAAAGTTTTCACCCCCCCCCCCAGCCCTTAATGCATTGTTTTTCCTTCTAGAGCATCAGNCCCCCCCCCCCCCAGCCCTTAATGCATTGTTTTTCCTTCTAGAGCATCAGTGAGGGTTTGACCCTTCTGTAATAGGTGAATATGAGTCCCTCAGTTGTCTTCAGTGTGAAAAGATGGATCTCAAAATCATATAGTCATTGTTGGAAAGGCTTCAAATACACTGAAAAAATGCTGAATGCTGAAAAAAAATGCTGAAAACTTTACGTAAACCTTTTTTATAAATTCAACAATTATTTTCTCTTGTGGACTACATGTAAACTTCTTTTATGTGAAATATCTTATTTAGGTCAGTACTAAATAAAAAACAACATGCATTTTATATGATCCCTCTTATTTTGGTAAAATAATTAACATTTTGCAGATTCTGCAAGGTGTATGTAAACTTTTGACTTCAACTTCATTTCTCCAAACTTATGAATGGTAGTGTATATTCTCGAATGGGCATGCATTGAACTGCCTGGCTATGATATTTGGCCGATTCTCACCAGAAAAGCAGCGATGGCTCCTCCGGTGAGATATCCAGCTAGAACATCAGACCAGTGGTTGCGATACTCAGCTACACGCACAATGCCCACCAAAACAGCCAATGAGAGGAGTGTCAGACAGAGAGTTGGTTTGGTCAGCCTTGTGCCTTTAGTCCTCCATATCAGAGTTATATACATCTGCAGAAAACACAAAGTACACATTGTACACATTAACGCACATCTATAATGACTATTCACTCATCTGTACACAGCAACATAATGCAATATACTGTATATGTTGTAGGGTGCTTATTACAGATAGCGTTCTCACTACAACTAAACTACAGCTTATTTTTCTTTGCCAAGTGTTGTTACTTCAAAACGCTGCCAGAAGGCCAGCAGCATCTCTTCTCTTCACTGTTGCAGATGAAGCCGGAGCTTAATGTGAGCTGCTCAATGGAGCTTTTAGCCGTTTCTCAAACTAGAGACAATTCTCCTCATCTTGTTGTCAGGGCATCCACTTCTCTCTGTGATGGTTAGATCCGGTAGTTTATGAAATAGACTTCAACCCTCAAAAGAACAGCACTAATGGAACTAATAGGTTTCTAGTTTTTGGCCATTTTCAAAATCGAAATTTAACTTGAAACATAAAAGTTTACAAAGACTTACAAGATATACAAGTGTAGGGTGCATGTTTAGAGTTTAGGGACCCCAGGACTGTGGGGCCCCATTCAATTTGTGGTTTTGTGTGGTGCCTAAACATGCTACTGTACAAGTGTACTCTATACTTCAGCAAGTGCAAAAGACACTGCACTGCTCTCTCCATACTTCATTAAACAGCACAATCATTTTCAAGTGTGCTAATAATAGATGTTACGTACTAAATCAGCATTTAATGATAATTTCTTGAGGGTTATATAACACAGACTTCTCAGTGCACTAGAGTAATGGCTTTGCCATTACATTGCAGATTGTGCTTTGCCAATCACAGATAAAAATAATAATAATAATTAAAAAATAAATAAATCTAAAAATAGAAGGCAGTTAATTTTGTTATTATATATTGATTCATTAAATGCTAAATTGGAATTGAATTATGAATTTCAACCCTAACCCTAACATAAAATGTCTTAAGAAATTACATCATATTATTTACTATATTACATTTTTATTGTATTTTGCTTAATTAAATGCTACGTTGTTGAATAGAGTGAATAGAATTATGTTTTTTATACATAAATTATTTTATACATTAATAATTACTATATTTAATTACTTTATTTACTATATATACGTTTATATTGTGTTTTTATTCATTAAATGCTACACTGGTGAATAGAATTTTGAATTTCTTTTGAAAACATAAAATCTAAAGAAATTATAATGCAATTTGTGTTTTGCCATCACAGCAAAAAATAATTTTAACAATATAAAAAAATATAAAATATTTTAAACATTAATAAGTAGAATAAAAATGTAATATAGTAAATATTGTAAAAACATTTAAAAAAAAAATATTGTATGTTCATTAATTAAATGTGACCCTGGATCACAAAACCAGTCATAAAGATTCATGCATATATCGTTTGTTAGGATAAGATAATATCTGACCAAGATACAACTATTTTAAAATCAGGAATCTGAGGGTGCAAAAAAATCAAATACTTAGAAAAATGCCTTTAGCAATGCATATTGCTAATTAAAAAAAAGTTTGTATATATTTACGGTTAAAAGTACAAAATATCTTCATGTAACATGATCTTTACTTAATATCCTAATGATTTTTGGCATAAAAGAAAAATTGATCATTTTGACCCATACAATGTATTTTTGGCTATTGCTACAAATATACTTGTGCTACTTAAGACTGGTTTTGTGATACATTGGAGAATAGAGTGATACTTTTCTTCCAAAAACATAAACATGTCTGATCAGGCAAATGACAGTGATATCTATGCACGCTGTGTCATGTTTGATTTCTTGTCCTGGATGTACTCACCACCGTATAGACAGCTGAGTACATACTCAGCGCTGCGTCCTTGGAGGGGAAAGATTTACGGGCAGAGGCGATGAGGTAAGGGTTCCCTGTGCATGCTCGCCGCTCTGTGATGTACTGCAGTGGGGAATGGCAGCCCAGTGCTGTGTAGTTTGGACGGCATGTAGACAAGAAATGAGGTGTCTGATTTCCTGTCACTACCTGCCCTGCATTGGCAAAGATGGTGGTGGTAAAGAGGCCGAAGGAATACACACCTGAGAACAAGACAAAGAAGGGGAAAATGTGAAATTGTGTCATTAACCACTTTTCACATACTTTTGGACATATAAAATAGTTTGATATATAGACCAATTTGGAGTAGACGTCACAGTTACGCAACCTGCAGCTGTGCACGCATAGTGGTTGCAGAAAAACACTGGTAACAAGTGGAGGTAAACAGGTAAAAACCATGGAATAAGAAAAAAAAAACAATTTTTGTGCCTTTTGATGTCAAAATCGGAATGCAAATAATTTTTATAGAATACTGTCGTCAAAGACGCCATTTGAAGCTAAAAGTACCTACTATGAAGTAAAAGCACATACTATGATGAAAAATGCTATGATTACTCTACTTTTAAAGCATAAATTTGATTTAAACAATAGGTCTACATAACATTCACATATGCTGTTTGTAGGGGACGTACTGTATTAGCCCACAGTTACAGCATGAAATAATATTTAAATCTATTACTATTAAAATTTTTACATAACATTTATTTTATCTCACAATTCTGACATTTTTCTCACAAATGCAAGTTTATATCTCCTAATTCAGACTTATGACTCGATGTAACTTTGTCAATTCTGAGGGAAAAAAATGCCAGAAGTGTGGGATATAAACTCTATAAATTCTGAGCCGAAGGGAAGAGAGAAAATGACGAGTTGTTTTTCCTTATTAGAATTGTGAAATATAATCTTGGAATTGCAAGAATAAAGTCAGAATTTGAAATATAAAATCAAATTTACCTTTTTTTAATTCTTTTTATTCCATGGGTCCATAGATTGCCACATGAAAAGCATCAATTAATGCCACCAGATAGGCTCCGCCCACATAAAAACGTCATATCTGTTTTGGATCTGTAAGACTATCTAATGCCAATTTCGTTGAATAACAGTGCTGGGTGACAAGCTCTTGTAATATGCGGAGAACAGTTTGAAAATGACATCAAATCCATATAATCTATAATCTTTTTAAATTTAACTATTTTTGTACCGTATCCGTGTAATTCTCTAGCCGTAAAGGCTATCTCTCCGGGGTTTTCTGCAACCATGATGCACGCGCATCCCGAATGTTTACAAACCTATAATTGGTCTGTACTGCACCGTTCAAAAGTTTGGGGGCAGTACAACTTTTATTTGAAAGAAATTGATCATTTTATTCATGAAATATGCCTTAAAATGATTAAAAGTGCCATTGAAGACATTACAGTTTTAGATTTCTATTTTAAAGAATGCTTTTCTTTCAAACTCCGTATTCAGCATACTGAAATACTGAAAAAACTCAAACTCAGGTCATCCAAGATATAGATGAGCTTGTTTCTTCATTGGAACAAATTTGGAGAAATTTAGTATTACATCACTTGTTCACCAGTGGATCCTTTGCAGTGAATGGGTGCTGTCAGAATGAACTGATAAAAACGTCACAATCTTAATCCAGTCCATCAATTAACATCTTGTAAACCAAAAATTTGCATGTTTGTAAGAAACAAATCCATCGTTAAAAAGATTTCAAACCTTTGCTTCTGGAAAAGTAATCTCAATTTAATCAGGAGAGACGTATGCACAGATCAAGCACTGTTTACAAGTGAAAACAGTCCAAACATTTCTAAACAAACATGTGAGGGGATTTTGATGTAAGAGAACAACAAAGGATGGACTTTTTCACTGGAGGAAGTGTTATTATTGAGTATTTTGAGCAGAAGTGATGGTTGTTTAAAAATGGATTTGTTTCTTACAAACAGCTTTTTTGTTTCACAAGATATTAAATGATGGACTGGAGTGGTGTGAATTATTGTGATGTTTTTATCAGCTGTTTAGACTCTCATTCTGATGGCACCCATTCGCTGCAGAAGATCTATTGGTGAACAAGTGATGTAATGATTTATCTAGATCTAGATTTCTCCAAATCTGTTTTGATTAAGAAACACACTCATCTACATCTTGGATAGTTGAGGGAGAGTAAGCGTTTTAAATAAATGTAGCCTTTTCAATATCTGAACATTAGGTGCGTTCATACATACACACACACAGATTTGTTCCCAAAAATTGTAAAGTAGCAGGAAACGTTTGATGCTACGTGTCTAAAAGATTACCAGTTTGAATAAGACTTCCAAAAAAACTTGAAGCATTGCTTACCAAGGAAGCGGACTATGCGTCTCAGCAGCGGGTTGAAATAGCAGCAGTCTGCCGTAACGATTGTCTTCTCCTGCGAGGCCTCAGGTTTAGTGAAGAAGGATGCGAGCTCCCCCAGCAGAATCTGCAGCAGACAGACGTGGGAATGAGATTTCTCAGGTGCACATAGCTTACAGAGAACAGCGCTTAAGGGGGAACCACAATATTTTTCTTAAACTGATTAAACTGTGCAATGAAACATTTGTCATTGTCAAGACTGCTCGTGCTCCAGTTCCAGAATTTACAAGAACATCACGAGAATGAGAGAATCTCATTTTCAGTCCCATACATTTATAAATGCTAAATGCACCAGCACAGCTGAGATACGTTGCATGTTCAATATGCACTAATGGGACTGCATTCATAAAACATGAGTGCACACAGATTGGAAAGCAACATCACATGCTGAAATTTTCAGTTTTGTGAACCATTGTCAAGAAAAGTTAAATGATATGTGGTGTAACTATTAAATAAAACGTATTTTTTTTTATTTATTTATTTTTTTATATATATATTTTACAAATATCATGACGTTTTTTTTTTTTGTAATTTTGTAATTAATTAAAGTTGTATAATTAATTTAAAGTTTATCTGAATTTTTAAGATACTTCCTGACAACCAATCTTTTTTTTCTGCATGTTGGTTGCACCACCTGAACATGTTTGTCACACCACATGACTGTGATTTTTCAAATATTAAAGGAATAATTATAAAATTTTTCCTTTTTTTTTGGCTTTTTTCTTTGTTATAATATCTGGACAGTATCACTTTTCTAGCATATGTTCTCCTAAAAAATAGCAAAATGAGAAATTAAAAACATTCTCATCATACATGCAGTGTTTTCAAGTCATTATCAGCAATTGCACACAATTAAAAACAAATGATATCAATAGAAAACAGTCATTTTCACCTCACTGGACAAGCAGAAAATACTTTGACTGCTTTTATAAAGGCACAATTTGCTATGGAGTTCAGTGTCTGAGTTAGTTCCACCTGTGAAAAGGTTTGTGTGCTATATATCTCCGAGACACCTTTTTAAGAGTTACTTAATCTAATTGAAAGTCTATTTAACTATTTAACCTCCACAGACATGAAGATCCAGGTCAGTGTGTGGTAAAAGCGCTGCTTGTTATTATGCATTGTTGCCTGTGCTAAAAGATCTCATCCTTTGACTAATGCCTAATTTTTATGAGTTCACAAACGCCACTTTAACCCTCTCACTGAGGGAAAATGGAAATTATTCAGGGACATAAAAGCCAGAATTTCTGAGTAACCTTCAAATGTTTAGTGATGTTCCATGGATGATATTTAGTGGGGCATATTGTGTTGTTTTGAGGGCTCTTGTCTTGTGGTATAACAAAAAAGGTGAAAATAGACAGACAGAGGAAGAGAAAGCGAGTGGTAAAAAAAAAAGAAAGAATGAATATTTCACTAGAACACCCTTGACATATCTGAAGCTCTCTGAAGCCGCAATGTTGAAGCAGCGGTGAAACTGGCAGTCATGACGTTTTAAATCCTTAACACACATCACGATTACAACACCTGTTCTGAAGAGTTTCAAAACTCAGGAAAACTGACACACACACACACACAAATAGATAAAGCATTTGGAGTTCAATGAATGCCTCAGTGTCAAACACTAAAGAAGCTCAAAGCACTCTTAGTCAAATAGAGTTCACATTCACACAGATACATTAGGGTTGTTTTGCTTTGGTTAGTTCTGTGTAAAATAAAGCAGAGTAAAAAACATTCAGTGGTTCAGTCATTAAAAAGGTATACTTCACCCTAAAATAAAAATTCTGTCATTATTTATTCACCCTCATATCAAACTCGTAAGAATTTCCTTTTTTAATAAAAGCACCTGTCAAGGGGTGGGATATATATTAGGTAGTTAGACGCAGGAAAAATTGGCAAGCAAAAAAGATGAGCAACATTCAGAAGGGCCAAATAGTAGTATGATGGGGTCAGAGCTTAAAAACAGCAAGTCCTTCCATCTTGTTTTATTTTTTATAAAATTGAAATCAAAATGTCATAACTGAACCTTCTGGTGATGTACAGATGAGGTCAAAAGTTTAGAATCTGCAAAATGTTAATTATTTTACCAAAATTAGAGGGATCATAAAAAATGCATATTATTGTTTATTAAGTACTGTCCTGAATAAGATATTTCACATAAATGATGTTTACCTATAGTCCACAAGAGAAAATAATAGTTGAATTTATAAAAATTACCTTGTTTAAACGTTTACACACCCTTGATGCTTAATACTGTGTTGTTACCTAAATGATCCACAGCTGTGTTTTTGTTTAGTGATAGTTGTTTATGAGCCCCTTGTTTATCCTAATCAGTTAAACTGACTGCTGTTCTTCAGAAATCCTTTAGGTCCCACAGATTCTTCGGTTTACCAGCATTTTTGTGTATTTGAACCCTTTCTAACAATGACTATGACATTGACATCTACCTTTTCACACTGAGGACAACTGAGGGACTCATATGCAACTAATACAGAAGGTTCAAATGCTCACTGATGCTACAGAAGGAAACAAGATGGGGTGAAACCTTTTTGAATTTGAAGATCAGGGTAAATTTGACTTATATTGTCTTCTGGGAAACATGTAACTATCTTCTGTAGCCTCTGAAGGGCAGTACTAAATAAAAAAAAAAAAAAACATGATATTTAGGCAAAGTAAGAAAAATGTACACATCTTCATTCTGTTCAAAAGTTTTCACCCCCAGTTCTTAATGCATTGTTTCTCCTTCTGGAGCATCAGTGAATGTTTCAACCTTCTGTAATAGTTGCATATGAGTCTCTCAGTTGTCCTCAGTGTGAAAAGATGGATCTCAAAATCATACAGTCATCATACAGGGTTCAAATACACAAAAATGCTGAAAAACCAAAGAATTTGTGGGACCTGAAAAATTTTCTAAAGAACAGCAGGCAGTTTAACTGTTCAGGACAAACAAGGGACTCATAAACAACTATTACTAAACAAAAAAACACAACTGTGGATTATTCAGGTAACAGCACAGTATTAAGAATTAAGTGTATGTAAACTTTTGAACAGGGGGAATTTTTATAAATTCAACTGTTATTTTCTCATGGACCATATGTAAACATCTTTTATGTGAAATATCTTATTCAGGTCGGTACTAAATAAAAAAATAACATGCATTTTGTATGATCCTCCTATTTTGGTAAAATAATTAACATTTTGCAGATTCTGAAAGGGAGACCTCAACTGAATGCCAGTTACAAGAATGCTACTTAATTTACTTAAATGAAAAATCTCTTAAAGGAAATCCTGGGTAATCAACTTGTATGGCTTAATATAACATAAAGTATGTCTCTTATTGAGATAAGTAGTAGAAAACCCATGAAAGATTTAAGCTGTTTAAAAAATACACATTGTTTTATGCATATTTTGGACTATAGGGGGCGCCATTATTTCGATGATGTAAAAGGTTGCAAACGGTGAGCTACTGTACCTGTTGTGTTACTGCAACACAGCTCGGAAAATAATATACTGATACAATGACCACAGCTACTGAAAGTGCGTACAGGTGGCGACTTAAACCAAATGGCGTACAATCGATTTTTCCCCATAAGAAGTCTAAATGCTCTGGATATCGAGTGAAATCCATGCTGAGAAACTCCTTCAGTGTCTGCGGCGTCATGATAAGCGTCGGTATGTTTACATCCTGCCATTGATGGCATCTAGCGTTTCTTGTCTCTGCCATTCAGTAGCTGTGGTCTGCTAAAAGCCTCAAAAGCATCCGGGCTAAAGTGGAGAAAACAAAGACGTGGGTCTTCAGGAAAGTTCATTCATCCACAGGCGTCTTCCCATTCTTTTGGGTCTTCTACTACATATTTCATTAAGAGACATCATTTATGTTACATTAAGCTATACAAGTCTTAAAACCCAGGGTTTCCTTTAAATTTGTGGATAATTTTACAAGGTTTTATACTATGGAATCTAACAAACGATCCTAAATAATATAAAATTACTTTCATATTTGTGTGAACTATCCTTTTAATTGTTCAGTTCATCGTTTGAACTGATATGCCACAATTATTCTAACAGTGACATTGTCAGCAAGCATTTTGCTGTAATTTTGGCATAGATAATGAGAATGAAACTGATAAAGCAGCAAAACATGCTCAGCGTTCAGCACCAGCAGCAAACCCCCAAGGCCACACCATCCTCACTAAACAGAGACGGAGCTGTCATTGTCATGTCATATAAATTAAGACATAAGGTTTAACTGTAGCTGTAGCAGAGGAGAGGACAAAAAACATGGTCTTTAGAGCGGATTAATGGAAGCTGTTGAAGTGAAATGCTTACATGTTTAATTGATGAAACGGCTCTGCTGACTCTGAAGACTTTGAAGGAAAGACAGACGGAGGGAGGTACGGGGACAAGGAGTTCAAAGTAAAAGGAAACAGAGAGAGAAAGATCGATAATGAAATCAACCCAAGAAAAAGGGAGAAATAGAAGCAGAAAGAGAGATGATGGCTGGAGTGAATGGTAGGGATGTCTTTCCTGAGGAAATCATATAGTGTGTGAACACTGTAGACACACGTTTCGTGGCGGCTGGGGATGCTGTCAAATCAAAAGCTTCTTGTAGAAAAGTAGAGCACCAAAAAATGCAGGCACTTAGTGATGTCAAAAAAACCCTCTCGAGTCTATAGTGGGTGTCAGCCTGTCGGTCAAAAAATAAACCACACAAACACCTCAGAATGCCTTGAGGTGTTGAGAAAACAAATGCAATCGCAAAGAAGCACTGCAAATCACTGAATCAATCATAATATGAAACTTTTCATGTATAGTCAAACATACACTACCAGTTATGTTATACCAGTTATGAATAATTTGGATTTTTAAAAATGTTTTTAAAAGAAGTCTCTCATGCTTATTAAGGCTGCATTTATTTGATCAAAAACACAGTAAAAACAGTCATATTGTGAATTATTATTACAATTTAAAATAACAGGTTTCTATTTTGATGTTTTATAGTTTTTTTTTATTTTAAACCTTACCCTATTTTTTTTAATGGTAGTGTATCACAGTTTTCCATATAAATATTAATAACAGCAAAAACTGTTTTCAAAATGCTTCTTGAGCACCAAATCAGAATATTAAAATGATTTCGGAAGGATCACGTGACACTGAAAACAGAGTATTCGCTGCTAAAAAATCAGCTTTGCACCACATTAATAAATTACTTCTAAAGATTATACTTTTGCTGATTTACTGTAATTTTGATCAAATAAAAAGAGAAACATAAAAAATCTTAATAATTCCAGACTTTTGACTGATAGTGTACATTTACATATGGTATATAAATATACTGATATGCTGACTGCTGCATACTGTTATCTAAATGTGTGTAGTCTTAAGTCTTACTGACCAAAAATGGGATGGCATTTTTACATCAGATGGGATGCCAGCAGTACTTGAACCACCAACTGTTATTTTACCCAGAAAGTTGGCGAAAGGATCTAAATCCATAATGAAGATGCAGCAGGCAGCCAGAAGATTTGTGCACAAGGACAAAATTAACTTTAATTACGGCATTTGACAAAGGTCAAATTAAATAAGGAGAAGCATTGCAAAAATACTGCTTATAGAAACTACATTTCTTAGAGGATACCTGAGCCAAAAAACAGGAGGTAATTTGCTCTGTAATTTTTACCGTGGTTAAGAGAGGAAAACACAGACGTGTTTGATTAAGTCTTAAAATATGTTTGCCAAATTTACACTGCCTATTATGAGAAAATTAATCTCACCTGAATAGCTCTAAAAAACAAAAACAACCAAAAACATAAGTGACCTTACTAAAAAGACTAAGGGCCAGTTGCATCGACACAACTACAATGTTAACACTGTCTTCAGAACTAATCTGACCAAAGTAGTTACACAAGAGAAAATCAGATTTAATTTTCAGATTCAAATTAGCCCAGATTTGTTTTTTTTATGCAAAGGATAAATTCACCCAAACTAAAAATATGCAGAAAATGTACTCGCCCTAGGAACATCTAAGATGTAGATGATTTTGCTTCTTCATCAAAACAGATTTGAGGAAATTTACCATTACAACACATGCTCACCAATGGACCAACTGATAAACACACCAGCAAAGTAATCCAATATTACAATTGCTCTTTTGTGAAGTGAAAAGCTGCATGTTTGAAAGAAACAAATCAATCATTAAGGCATTTTAATTTTAAACTGTCACTTCTGGCTAAAATACATAATTCATAATAACGCTTCCTCTCACATCAAACTCCACCAAGATATTGTTTAGAACTGTTTTCGCTTGTAAACAGTGCTTGATCTGTGCATATTTCTGTCCTGATGCAGACAAGACAATCTTTACCACTGAGGAAAGCAATAATATGGATAGAAGACTCATATTTTGGCCGGAAGCAATAGCTTCATAATAGCTTTGTAATAGGCAGCTCTTTTCCTCAAAAGGTGTTTATCGATGGATTGCAGTGGTGTGGATTACTTGTGGATTATTGTGATGTTTTTATCAGCTGTTTGGACTCTCATTCTGACGGCACCCATTCACTGCAGATGATCCATTGGTGACCAAGTCATGTAATGCTGAATTTCTTCAAATCTGTTTAGATGAAGAAACAAACACATCTACATTATTGATGGCCTAAGGGTGAATACATTTTCAGCAAATTTTAATTTTAATTTAAGCCAAGCTTATGGACTTGGCTGATGAAGCTGGTAAACCAAAGAAAACTTGCTGGTTAATGAGTCTGGCAGGAACCACACCACATTAGTGTTCTCTGCTGATAACCAGCCATGTTGTAATGATTTATCTTTTCTCCAAGGTGTTGCACCTGGAACAACTGTGGTTTAAGAGCAGGATGGTATCACACCACCAACAGTACTGGACATTTCACCGGCAGCACAGAGCCCCGGGCGTTGGCCCACTTCTCCTCTGCCAAACCAGTTCTCTCGGTGGACTGGGTATTTATAATATACTGTCCAGTCCATAGTGACATAGAACCATATTAATAATTCATCATACATCATGTGCCTTAAAGGGGTTGTTTGAAAAAGAAGCAAGGTCATTTTTTCTAGAGGGAAAATAGCAGCTCCATAAAAACATTTACTGTAAATTGCTGCTCATGAAATGTCAATTCCATATCCAAAACTTTCATTTCACATTTGTTTTTTCCACACAAAAAGCAGCAGCATCAACCTTCTACTACTAATACTCTCTTTAAAAAAATAAAAAATAAGTCATTTGGATTTGGAGCAGCATGAAGGTAATTAAATGCAACAGAAAAGAAGAACAAATTGGACATGAGCTTCGTCGGAAATGATGCACTGCTCAAACACACACAGTAACTGTTTGCTCAGCTGACTTTCCAGTTCTCCCCAAGACTGACAGTCCGCTTAGGATCTTATCTGGGTGACATGCTCGAGGACACAGGCGAATATCTGTTGTGATAGTGTTACCATGGCATCAGCATGACAGCTGATGCACTCATGCTCTTGCTAATCCAATACAGATCACAAATAGACAGAAGCACATCACAGATCACATTCATTTCCACATGCTGTCAGCCAGATTTTTAGCTGTCACTTGAATACTGCAAACAGAGATATCAGTACCAGCGTGTTAGCCTTGATCTCTTCGGTCCATAATGTGTGTCCACTGTTCTATTTCTTTCATCTAGCCGTTCTATTCTTTTGCCCTTTTTGTGGGTTTCACACCCTGTCATCTCTGATTTCTGGGATTTGTCCTTCTGTTTTTCTGCGGGCATCTATCCAAGTACCGTATAGGGAAACTGGGTTAGCATCATCCTTCTGTCTCTCTCTACCCACCACCAGTTTCTCTCTCTTTCCTTCTAATGTCTTCATTTCTCATGCTCTTCTTTAAAGTCAACATGAAATCAAATTTGACCCCATTTACTTTCCTAAAGCATGTTTTTAGCCCCATTGAAGATGACTCATCAGTGCGCAGTTCTGCGAGGAAAAACAAATGTTAGTCTTGTAATCATTCATCAAAATGCAATAACTTGGTCCTTCTCTAAAATGACTTTCCTTGGTGATGGCAGAGCTAAAATATGTAGAGTGCGCT